>PVLA01002414.1:0-54530 GCA_004027455.1 Hydrochoerus hydrochaeris
CCCTTTTCTGTCCCTAGTCTCTTCACCAGTCTGAAGCTTCACTTACCAGACATTTGTTTTTCTTGTTCACTTCCAAGTCTTTGGAATCCTTTCATAGTTTGATCCTCTCTTCCCAGTAATAACCTATTTTTAAATTTTTTTTTATTTTTTTTGGTACTGGGGATCAAACTCATGACCTCACACTTGCCAAGCAAGTGCTTACACTGCTGAGCTAAATCCCTGGCCTAATATCCTATTTTAATTTCTAAATTGTCTTTCATATTCCCCGAAGCTGTTAAGAGGGTATTTTTGTTTTTGATTTTCATTTTCTGCTTCCTGCATGATCTGTGTTTCCTCTGGATTCTTTTTTTTTTCTATTTATTTTAATTTACCTGCCTTTGATATTGAAGACTTTCATCAAATATTTGTACATATTAAAAATTCAGATGACAAAAGCTGCTTGTGAACTGTGTGCCTGAAGAGGGGGTGGGGCGCGAGTCTCCTGAGGTGAGGGGCTGGGCAGGAGACTCATTTTCCCAGGCGGGAGGGCCAGTCAGGGACCACTTGGGCAGACAGAGGCCTTCTCTCCTCCCAGTACAGAGCAGGGAGAGCAGATGGCATGCCTGGCTCCCAGGCCCCAGAAGGACCTGAGTGAAGTCCCACCATCTAATCAGCACCCTGGAGAACACTGTCAGCTTCCATGGCTGTTACCCCAAGTACCTCTCTCTTCCCCAAGGTGGAGGCCGAAGCTGCAGGCTGCAGGGTTGTGGGAGGAGACTCGGGGGTTGAACCACACCCAGCACTCCCATACCTCTTCCCAGTTTTCTTGGGATCTCACACTTCCTGCTCCTGTGGTTTTCACAAACAATTTCATTTTTTATGTGCGTCCCCCTTTGTTGCCCAAGCCCAGAGCAACTTCTGTCCCACTAAGTCGCCAACCATTTTATTTTTCAATCCTGAAAAAAATTCACTGAAACTTCCTGTCAACTATTACCGCTCTCTCTCTCTCTCTCTCTTTTTTTATTATCTCTTTTCTTAACATGCGTTTTTCTTTCTAGGTAACGCTTTTTATCTTTAGAGTTTTGTAAAAGACAGAAAATTACTCTGCAGGCAAACTGCTTTATTTTCTGACTTTCCTTAGCATTAGTCAAGGGTCTGCCACTTACTAACAGTGGAATTTAGGAAAGTTATTCACAACTGCTGTTTGTCGCAGTCCACTGTCCTCTTCTGGTGATGAATAATTTATATAAAAATATTTACAATTCTAAGAGGAATCCAGGATATATGATCACTTTACAAAAATCAACTATATTACAGTATAGGACCAATACACAGCTCCAAGATAAAATTAAGAAAACTGAGGCATCATAGTAACCATTGTTGATTTCCTGCTATCTTGTTTTGAAGTTATCACTTACACTGTTTTGTTTTGATTGGCTTTATTCTGTTTTATTTTGCTTGTTTTATTGTCTTTAAGATAATTACAAGAAAACCATTTCACTCATAATAGCATGAAAAAGAATGAATTTTTAGGGATAAATGTAATCCAAAAAGTACAAAACTTATACATTTAAAATTACAAAATATTGTTGAAATAAATTAAGAAAAAAAAACTAAACAAATGAAAGGACAGCCCATGATCATGGAATGGAAAAGATGATATTGTTAAGATGGTAGCTTCTCAAAACTGGCCTACGCCATCAACAGAATACCTATGAAATTCCTACTGATTTATTTCTGGAAATAAACAAGCTGATCCTAACGTTCATACACAAGTGCAAGGAATTCACAATAGCCAAAAAAAAAAAAGAAAGAGAGGAAGGAAAAAAAAAGAACAAAGCAGGAGGACACACTTTCTGATTTCCAATTTTACCTCAAAGCTATAGTAACCATGACTGGAGCTGGCCTGAAAATAGATGCATATGCTAACAGGACAGAAAGGGAGACTGGAAAACCCAATGGCCAGTTGGGTTTTTGATGAGGGTGTCCAGATGATTCAAGGAGGGAAGTGCAGTCTCTTTTGGTGCAGGGACAGTTGTGAAGGGAAAAGTGTGACATCTTTTTCACATGCAAAGTCAGTTAACTCAAAATGGACTATAGCCCAAAACATAAGAGATGCAACTATAAAATTCTCAGAAGAAAATATAAAAGCCAATCTCTGAGTTGAGGTTAAATAATTGTTCTTGGGGGCGGGGATATAGCTCAGTGGCACAATGCATGCCTGGCATGCATTAGGTCCTGAATTCGATTCCCAATACCTACACACACAAAAAAATTATTCTTGGGGATCGAGGTCTGAATCTGTCAAGCTATTTGGCCTCAGCTGAGAATATTGGGACTATCTTAGTCTCTTTAATAGGCTTTTACTTTCCACTTGCATGTCTGACCTAATCACCATGACTATTAGGTAAACCTCCTATAATGTGTGGGGAGCTTGGAAAACCTCTGGCCTCCACCAAAAACCCTGAAGTTAGGAATACTGTAAGAGGATGTATGAGCCTAGGAAAGATTCCCTTACTGTGTGCTGTCTGTCCACCTAATGCCTCACCAGTGTATTTGCTGAGTGTATTGATTTATGATCTTTTCTGTTCTTTGTCTATAAAAGTCTACATCACCTCTATAGTGATGTAACTTCTGGGGTAAATTTGATCCATGGGCACTTAGATTTAGTTCAGAATAATCTTTTTTGTTTGTTTTTGTTTTTTGAGAAGTGTCTTTCTATGTACCCAAGCTGGCCTCAAACTCAAGGTCCTCTTGCCTCAGTCTCCCAAGTGCTGGGATTTCTTATAGGCATAAACTTGTTTATTTCCTTTAAACCAGAATTACTATTTTACACTGACACTGAAAGCATGAGCTACCAAAGGGGGGAAAATGGCAAGTTGGTCTTTATCTAGATGAAAAACTTTAGTGTTAGGACACAATAATGAAAGTAAAAAGACAACCCCAGAAAGGAAGAACGTGTTTGCTAGTCTGTCAAGGGGAATGTATCCAGAATACAGAAAGAACGCTTACATCTCAATAATAAGAAGGCAGATGACCCAGTTAAAAAAAAATAGGCAAAAGTTCTGACTAGATAATTTTCCAGGACAGGTATGGAAGTGGTCAATAAACACAAAAAAATGCTCAATATCATCAGTCATCAGGGAAACATAAGTCAAAAGCACAAGGAAGGATCACTTCTCACCTGTGGGATGGTTGTGACAGTCTGTGTTACAAAGTTCCCTGGTAACTTTCTGAGAATAAGAGTCTTGTTCAGAAGCTGCCCCTTTCAACCATCCCAAGCACGCTGGTGAGATAATTCCAGGGCCTCTAGGTAGTTTGGGGTGACTGCTGGTTGGGAAGGGAATCACAGTGGCTAGAGGGCTGAAACTATTGGATCCTAGCTCCAGGAAGACCAGCAGTCTGATCTAAAATGCCTGCTTAATGAATGCAATAAGAACAACAAAACACACCAGTAAGAAAGCTGCAGGTTAGAGAGTATGTTGTTGCAGTGGAGGATGCTGTATGCCTGGAGCCCCCTACTCCTGCCTTCTACCGTTCTTCCAAGTGATTTCAAATTGTCCCCTTTAAAATAAACTGTTTTCATAAGTGTAGCACTTTCCTGCGAGTCCTTCTAGAGCATTGAACCTGAAGAGTGTGGGAACTCCCACATTTGTAGCCTACCAATCACAGACTAAGCCCTTAACCTATGAAGTCCAACACCAATTCTGGGTAGTCAGTGAAAGAATTGAATGGAAGTGGAATACACTTGGGCAGGGTCAGAAAGCTGGAGACTTCGTAGTTATTTGGAACACCCAACAATGGTGGCACTCAGAAAGACAGACGATAACAGGCGATAAGGATGTGGGGAAATTGGGACACTCGTCATTCATTGGAACTGTAAGACAGTGCAGGCAGCTCCTCAGATTTCCATATGACCTAGCAATTCTTTTCCTAGGCATATCCAAGAAAAAGAAAAGCACATAGCCATGCAAAAGTTTATACATCAATGTCCATAGCTGCATTTTTACAATAGTCAAACAGTAGAAACTGCTCAAACCTTCAATCCATGAGTGACAAATAAAATGCTGTGTACAGATTCAACAGAGCATCACTTGGAAACAAAAAGGAATGGGGTATTGATTCACTCTATAACGCGAACAAAACTCCAATACATTATGCAGTTATGTGAAAGAAGACAGTCAAAAAGGCTGTCACGAGACAGAGTCCAACGAGATTCCCTAAAGAGGAGATGGATGTCTTAACTCACCCCACACATAGAGTAGGGTGTAGGATCATTGATTTCTGTCACAGAAAGGATTTTTGAGAAGCATAAATAGGTTTATTGGCAGAATTTTAAAAATATACACTCAGTCTAGAGTGTGGGCTCTCATGGGAAAAGCCACATTATCATCTGTGGCTGGGGATTTTACGTGGTTTTGGTGAGGCCCTCCAGATGAGTGAGCTAGGTGTAGTCCCAGTTTGTCAGGCTTTCCACCTGGCAGGCTGGGTTAGAATGCAAACTATTTACCTGTGTTCAAAGCAGAGATACTGATGCTTCCAGGAGAATTAAGGCCTGTGGGAGGAAGGGTAATTTACAGTTGAAAAGCACAGGCCCAGAGTGCAATTCACAAGCTTATTGTGTCCTTAAGGCCCTTTGAAAAAAAAAAAAATTTTTTTTTTTGCAGTGCATTTCCTGGTAGAGAAAAAAGCTTAGATAGCTCTTATGTATTAAAGCTGCAGCTTTTCCTTAAAATTACTGTTTAAAAATTACAAATGTTGGAGTTAGAGTTTAGCTTAGTGGTGTAAGTGCCTGCCCTGGCAAGTGTGAGGTCATGAGTTCAGTCTCCAGTACCAGAAAACAAAACAAAACAAAAAATTACAAACTTTTAGTTTCCTTTTTACTACCTTTAATTTTTCTATCCCACTTCAAAGCCACATATAATAGGATTTTATTTATATGAAATGTTCTATCTGAGTGTGGTGGTGCACACCTATAATTCCAGCTCTCTGGGAGGCTGAAGCAGGAGGACCATAAGTTGGAGACCAACCCCGGGGAAATTAGTGACTTAGGAGAGAGAGAAGAAAGAAAGTGGGAAGGAAGGAAGGAAGGAAGGAAGGAAGGAAGGAAGGAAGGAAGGAAGGAAGGAAGGAAAGGAGGGGAGGGGCGGGGCGGGGCGGGGCGGGGCGGGAAGAGACCAGAGCAGTCAATTCTGTAGAGACTGAAAGCAAATTTATGATTGATTTCCTGGGACAGGATGCCAGTGAGTGGGTGTTTTGAAGTGACTGCTAATACATCCAAAGTTTCTTTCTGGTGATGAAGCAAATGTTCTAAAATTACATTGCAGTGGTGATTGCACAGCTCTGGGAATATACTCAAAACTGTTAACTGTGAAAAACAAGTGAACCTTTATGGTGTGTGAATTTATATATCAATAAAGTTTGCTGACTTTAAAGTTAAATACAAAAGTCAATTTTCCCCTAACATTATTATTGGTGAAAACAGAACATGAACATTAGGAACCAACTCCCTCTCTGTTCTAAGCAATCAATTAACAATTAAGTGACATGGACATCTCAGATGCTTCCCAGGGTGCTGCTCAGAAACACCATCTCACAAACAAAACCAATGGTCCTCAGGAAGATGCTGCTCCAGACCTTTCTGAGGGCACAAGTCCTGGGGACAGGGCAGGGAGGGATAATGTCGCATGGTCATTTGAGCATGTGGCTGCCACACAAGATCCTCTGGCTTAAGCCATCAGAACCATGGGGTGGGCAAAGTCATTTCCCACAATCACAGCAGTGACCGCTGGAAGTACCTGTAGTTGCTAAATCCACCTGGCAATCAAGTAGCTACTTCGTGATTAAAAAGGATTAAGAACCTGAATTAAAATTTGATTAAGAACCTGGAGGAGGAGAGAAATGGGCCCTGCGTGGGACTCCTCTCTGTAACCCTGCAGGACATGCAGGTAAGCAAAACCAGGAAATGACCCTTTCTTCACCCTTCCAGGACACCCACAAGTTACATTTGGCGGTGGTGGTGGTGGTGATGATGGTGGTGTGTGTTAAGCTAACTACCTTTACTACACTGTACTGTTATCAATCTTTTCTTCTGTTGTTGTGCATCTCATGGTAATCAGTCGCCATCCTGTGCTTCCCTGTCACATGGTGGTCGATCACCTAGTAATTGCCCACAGACACCTGCTGGGCAGTTGGCTGCTCGGTGGACATCTACACCTCCCACTCCGCAGCCCTCTCAGCCTCAGTCCCTATTCTCCCTTCAGGAACAGGCTGGTCCCTAGGGACTAGTTCATATTCATGTTCTTTTTCCCCTTACCGACCTATCTCAGAATAACCATAAATTAGGTTCCTTTTCTGCTATTCTTATTTCAAAAGATCTCTATTAATTAACCTACAAAAAGGTTCACACTAGTCTATTTATTATAGTTCAAGTTGGCCAAATATATTTGAGTGCACTCTGATTTTGTAAGATATTTGTCAGTCTATATATCTGTTGTCTGTTTGTCCAGTCTGTTTATACCATACAGATTGTCTGTCCATGTTTGTCCATTTGTCTGCTCTGTAAACAGCTAGTCCTTTTTATTTGAGCTCAACAATCTTTTTTTTTCCTTTTCTTTTGCATTTTTAGGTCATTTAATCAAAGTTTATTTGGGTTATAGGTTTAAAAGACATGCCTCCACCTAGGTTGCCAGCTGATCAAAATGATGCTAAAACTGGTTAAACAAAATCCCTTGAGGTGAGGAGAAATTAGACAGGACTTCACTTGATGAATAAGTGGCCACCTGGTAACTTTAACCAGCTCTTATTCATTAATTGGAGGCCCCAATAATCTCCATAGCCTTATGGGAGACACCCCAACTGAAGTTCATCTAAGACAATTCATTGTTGCTGATCTTATGGTATATTCACACCTTCAAATATAAAATTGGGATTGTTTATGATGATAAGCATTTTCTTTCAGATCTAGATGTCTGCCTTTTTCTTGTGCTCCAGCCAAAAGATCCAAGTCAAACCAACATGAGGTCACCAGTTAAATGATAATTTTTAAATAAAAATTTATATAATATATATGTTATACTTAGAGATGCTTAAATATTGAACAGTCCAAACAATGTCACAAATTTTTTCAGTGCTCAAATGTTAACACAGCCATGGTTGATACAAAATGACAGTTCCATTTAATGTTCTATGTTAAGCTTACTGACTTTACTGTGTGTGTATATACATTTGAAATATGTCATTTTGCAAAAATGAAGCAATACTGTGAATATAGCTTGGCTGTGAATATAGTCCCATGATGGGTGGCATTCCATATACGTCACATTTGCTTTACTAAGCCCCTCTGGTCAGGTATGTTAGAAATAAGTTGGTTAGATTAAAAATCTTATCCGTTCTTCCTAAATTTTCCATGAAAGATGAAATTATTTTGCTGAGATATAGGGTAATATAAAGTTACTCTTTAAATCTCAAGATTAGAATATTTTAATGTGTACATTGTGGTATATTAAAATCTGGTGCTCAACTTTGTAATACTAGCTGAACTGGATCAGTGTGGTACTGAGTGTGGATGGCCCACTTGAAGGCTATTGCCAGATAAAAAGGAAACCTGGAGAGGAAGAGTAGTGTTGGTTCTCCGTGGTGTTGCTGGTTCTCCTGTTGCCATGGGTTCTCCTGGAGGAGCTTGTCACGCTTCTTTCTTGATAAGAACTTGGCCGTTCTCATCATCAGAGGAGCTCAGGACCTTGTCACTGAGAATGGCTGTGGTTCACTTTGGGGGAGCTCTGGTCTTACTGCTTCCTGGCTCCAGAGGGGAAGATATGTGCTGTTCAGTCTCCAGGACAAGTTCATCACGCTGGCTTCCTGATATGAACTCGGCTGTTATCATCAGAGGAGCTCAGGACCTTGTTGTCACTGAGGATGGCTGTGGTACTTTTCAGGGGAACCTGATCCTTATTTTGAGCATTGCTTCTTGGCTCCAGTGCAGAATCCTCAGCTTCCTGGCATAGACCCTTCATTTCACTGGCATAGACTTTCTAGCTTCCACCTCTGACCTTGGGGCCTTCCCAGTGCAGCAGTGAAACAGATTTATATGATTCATTGTTGTAGGCTCTAGGCCCCCAGTTGGACTTGTGGGAGGCACTGTCATGGGCTCTAAGACTTCAGCTGAACTCATGCAGGATATAGCCATGGGATCTAGGCCCTCAGCTGGATTCTCTAGGTCTTTAGTGTGTCAACAGATTCCCTGCACTTTCTTTGTAATTGACCCCATGGGTGACCATTATAAATAATACTATAAATTATGTGTCCTGTACATAATTGTTTTCCTTGCAATCCTTGACTGCAAATACATGTTATAGATATTAAACCTTAATGCCACGTCAGAAACCAAACCATCTGTCCAAATTGTGTATTTCTCTGAGGTGGCTTCAAATCCAAGGATGGCACAGTCCAGAGACCAGAGGGTTTTGCTGTCATGGGAGCATTTGTCTATTTTCCCTAGTATGTGGCTGGAAAGGGTGAGGGGCTCCCAGGAGCCGAGGTTGCAACTTTCCACAGGAGTAGCTGTCTCATAGAGAAGGCTACACGGAGGGAGACACACCTCAGGACAGGGACAGTGATGCCTTAAAAGCTGGTTTGAGCCAGGATCACTCCACCAGAAATGGCTCACAGCCCCTTGTCTCCAGCCATGGACAAAGGCTCAATCCAGTATGATTACTAAGTGTTTTGGAAGGTGTGTGTGTGTGTTAATAACTGTGACCACACTGTGCTATAACAATACCAGTAGAACAGAATTACTGCGACTGCTTTTAATAAGTCATCGACATGGTTTTTGAGTGAAGCAGCCTACCCTTTCCATCCTGGCCACAGATACTAACATGGAGCTGAAGTTTGAGCACAGGATCTTCCTCTGACTTCTCTCTTGGGCCTCAGATGAGATTTGGCTGATGTTGCTACTGAGCTGGGTCTTCTGTTAGGACTGGATTCATCTTCCCAGGTGCACAAAGTAGAAATTGGGCTTTCAGCTTCAGTTATTTGGACACCAATAAAGCTGAATGGATCACAAATCTCACCTGCTCAAGGTGCCTCTCAGAGCGATTTCTGGGTGATGAGAAGATCCAATCAGGTTTTGCAGGGCTCTGACTGATTGAAAACGGGGCCTACTTTTCCCAGTCTCTCCCAGGTCCCTTTGTAGTTAGTAATGCATGTATATGTGCACCTGATGTGGAAAGATTTATGTTGCATGACTCCTCTATGTCTGGTGCTGCACTCTACACCTCATCTTCACTGGTCATGCAGAGCAAGAGAGAAACTGAAGGCATTGGGATGTAAGCTCTCAACTCCAACACCCTCCTCACTTGCATGGACCCTCACCCCAGTACTCACATCTTCTGGACCCTTCCTTTGTTCCCCGGAGCCATACTTTTGAAGTCTGGCTCAGGGAACTGGACCTCAAGGCATAATGAGTCCCTGGCTCCCTGAGCAGGACAGTACCTGCAGACCTTCCATCTTGCAAAATTCACACTAGGAAGAATTTCATTCTCTCTCCTTTCACACCCACTTCACTTTCTCCAAATTCTGTCTTGTGTGGTAATATCATTAAACTCCATCAACTTGAAAGAAAGACCTCTACACTTGTTCTGATTTTGTGTCTCAGGGAAATTGAACAAAATCTAGCCAACATGAGGAAATGAGTTGATGAGGTAGAGTGGCAAGAATTTTAAAGGGATGTGATTGTCTCATTTATGGCCAGAATTGTGCCTTTATTGCTTTTATAAAATAAACGTTGGATCATGATTAAGCACCCAAGCAATAAAGAAAACTATAAATAAAATAATGAATCATTCAAAATCCTGGTACCCAGAAATAGTCAGTGTTAGCATTTGGAGACAAACCTCAGACATCTCTCTGCCTGTGGTGTGTATAAAAAGAATTTTAGACTCCCCTCCCAGGTGAGCAGCTGTGAATATGGCAGGCTCCAGCGGCCCAGGGCAGGAAGCACCAGCTTCGTCTGAGACCCGCACCATGCTGGGACCTAGGACACCACGAAAACAAGCAGCTACTCCCCTCCCTGGTGAGCCTGCTCTCGCGGGCTGAGAATCAAACATATCTCCCCGATTTAGCAAGTGGGAGCCAGTGATCTGGACATCTCTTGAGAAGTTGACCATATACAATGTAGCAAATAGGGGGGATTTCCTTCTACCATCTCTTTGAAGGCAAATACTTTTATAACTGTTTGGCTTTGTTCTGATTAATGGTGTTGCTCTATTCAATATTCTGGTTTGTTTTGTTTCATGTTTTTCTAGGAATTTGTTTTGTTTTGTTTTGCTAAGTTTTTTCTCTTACCCTCTAATACAGAAAGGAAGCAAATACATGTAGAGACTCATACATGCCTAGAAATTTTCTTTATACTTTTTTTTATTTAAAAAGAAAAAAAAACATGTAAAGGGTAGAGATAATACAGAATTTCCAAAAAAAAGATATCACTAGTTGATAAATTGCATATTGTCCTCTTAGAAATAGTTGTTCAAGTTACAAAATTAAAGCATATAAAGTAGATATTCAAACAGTGAGAGTGTAAACAGCTATGCATGCATGAATCTCTACATGTATTTCTATCCTTTCTGTATTAGAGGGAAAAACAAAACATAGAAAGACAAAACAAAACAAATTCCTATAAAAACATGAAATCAAAAAGTTGTATAAAATCACAGTACAAGGTGATCTACAATGATTACTGTGTTGCCTCTTATTATCTTCAATAGAATTGTCTATATCATCAGGCATAATTGAATCTAGCAGTGTAATTGAATATAGCAGTACATAACAATATTAGTAATAATAAAACATTGTTGACAGTATAAAACTTCAAAGGCAGGTAATAATCAAACCAGAGTGGATATTCTAGTGGATCTTGCCATCTTCAGTGCAGTTGCCTATACTCTTAGACTTGATACTATCAATCATAACAGCTTTGAATAAAATCTATCAATACAAAACAGCGATCTAACAAACCAGATCTGAATACGATCAGTCATGGTAAAACAGTGTAGGTTTTACAGAGCTTTAGATTGACTTAATAGGAAATTAAGGATGATTACCATACTATATCCTGTTATTTTTGGGATTACTGTTTGTACCCTCAAATCTAATACAGGTAGAATGACTGGAACAGAATATAATACATCTAAGCAGAGTAGTGTGAGTACTGTAGGTTTTAAATCCTGGTGCACTATTAACAATATAGTGTATCAAGGCCATCCATGCCAGAGATTATAGCCAAACTTCTCTGCCTCATTTCTGCTATGCTATTTTTCTGCCTGTTTGTCTAGTTTTCTCCTTCATTCTACTGCCTGCCCCACTCATTGAGGCCTTTCTGCCACTGTTCCTAAAATCCTGGTATTTTTTTTCTCTCTCTCTCTAGAATGTCCTTCAGTATTATCTGTAGAGTTGGATTGGTGGTCATAAACTCCCTCAGTTTCTCTTTGTCATGGAAGCATCTTGTTTCTCCATTAATTTCTAGTGACACTTTTGCAGGGTACATCAATCTGGGCTGGAGGTTATTTTCTTTCAGGGCTTGGAATACTTCACTCCAAGCTCTTCTTGAGCTGATGTTCTGTGTCAAGAAGTCAGCCGTTATTCTGATGGGCTTTCCTTTATAGCTAATCTGTTTTTTTTCCTCTGACAGCTTTTAATATTCTGTTTTTATATTGGATTTCTGGTATCTTGATTATTATATGTCTGGGCGTAGCTCTGTTTTGGTTGTAGGTGGCTGGAGCTCTATATGCCTCACATAGCCAAATGTCATTTTCTTTTCCCATGCTTGGGAAGTTTTCCTTAATTATTTCTGTGAATAGCCTTTGTAATTCACCTGTATGTATTCCTGCTTCTTTGTTCATGTTTCTTATTCTTAAATTGTAGATTCTCTTATCATCTTCTAGCCTTTGTATTGTTACTGCCTGTTTCCTTGTTATTTTTAAGAGATCTTTCCTTTCATGATCACACAATGCAAACTTGTCTTCAAGTTTTGATAGTCTATCCTTAGTTTCTTTTAAGGAGCTGCACCAGCTTTCAATGGAATATTTAACTTCCTGGTAGTCTCTTTGAATCTGCTTCATGTATTCTATATTTTCTTTATATTCTTTATCGAATATTTCTCTCCTTTTTTTGTGTTCCTCCCTTCTTCCATTTGTTTCTTCCTGAGAGATGCTTAGCATTTCTTTTATTAATCTATTCATATCTTGCTTTACCTGATTTAATATTTCAGTTTTGAACTCATCTACAAGGTCCCAAACATATCTCTTAATGTCCATTGAAGCCATGTCTGATGTTGCATGGTTGCTGCCTTCAATTCTTTTGTTTTTCCCTCTCCTGGATTAGTGTTTTCAGGGTTTTGGGTTGGGGCTTTTACTTGTTTCTCTCTCTTGTCATGGTTTTGGTTTCTTCCATACAGATGTATAGTGGATGTCTCAGCCCCTTTCCTTATTGGTTATGGTTCTTCTGAAGCACACTGGTGAGGGATTTCTGACCTCTCCTATTTGCTCTTGTCACTGAGGTGTAAGCATGGGCTGCATATGCTGGCCCCTCCCCACCGGGCCAGTGAAAATTCTGGGGCCTTCACCAGTTTAGTGTGTGCTAGGCGTAGGGAATCGATTTGGGATGGCTTATTGGGTCCTGGCCAGGGATGTGACCCAGTCCAAGCAAATCCCATGAATCTGCTCTGGGGAGGCAACAACCAACTAAAGTCACTGTTGCCCCTAGTTCAGGCTTCTCCTGCCAGACTCCAACATGCCGCCCACTTGGTCACACCCTTCCCATGGCAGGGGTCTTATTCCCAGAACTGACCATGGATTAATGAAGGTCCCCTTGCTGGATCCATTCTTCGTTGGGCTCACCAACCCCTGACTTCAGTGTGGCTGTGCCTCCTGTGAGTGGCAGTGGGAACAAGTTTGGGTGGCTTTGCCAGCCAGCCAAAATTCAGGCCGGCACAAATTCAGGCTGGTGCAAACTTGGTGGGTTGCAGGAAAGCTCTGTGTCCGATAATTTTAGCTGTTCCAATTGTAGCCCCTAGACTGCATGTTTGACCAGCTTTCTTCACTTTAACCTCTTCCTGTATCAAGAGGATCCATCTCCCTCTGTCTGGATCTCTCCAAGATGTTTTACTCTGGTATATGAGCTGTTTCTCCTGGGAGGCTTGTATTTTATTACTCACTGATCAGCCATCTTTAGCTCCTCCCATGCATAGAACTTATGAAAGTTTACGAGAACTGAATATATAACTCAGGATGAAAAGAATAACACATTATGATAGCTACTGTTAATATCCGGTTATCTTATTGTGAAGTGCTGTGTAGCTCACAGTGTTCTGCTCTGATCTAATCTGTTCTGTACTCTTTTGTTTTATTCTCTGTAAAATTTAAAAAAAAAAAGAAAATAATTTTAGATAGCTAGTGCTATGGATTGGATCTTAACCACCTGCAAAGGCCTGGGAGTCAAAGGCTTGGTCCCTGGGCAGCACTATCGAGAGGTGGTGGAACCTTTAGGAAGTGGTCTGGTGGTATGTTTTTAGATCACCAGAGTTGTGCCCTTGAAGGAGACTGTGGGATCCCAACACCTTCATTTCTTTTGCTTCCTGGCTATAACGTGAGCATTTTTGCTCTGCTATATACACCCACTATAATGTGCTGCTATCTGCCACAGGCCCAAAGTAAAGGTCCAATCAACCATGGACTAAACCCTCCAAAATTTTAATTCAAAAGAAAAATTTTTCTCTTTAAAGTTGATTATTTCAGGTACATATTATAGTGATAGAAAGCTGACAAACACAAATGGATAAATGAACAGGTAAACCCATGATTAGGAAATGCTGTTCCCAAGAGTATTTAACTATACTATTACATTTGAGGGAAAAAAAAGACTATGGAAAATGATAGCAAAAAGTTGGAATCAGGACATCAATACCATGTGTGGGCTGCCATTAGACTGGAAACAGTCAGAGCCCAGCCCCTTCCCAACATGTGTGGGCTGGCAAACAAGAAATACCAATTTCCCCCTCCCCCTGTAAATAACCAGTTTATCCAGAGAAACACAGGCTATAATGATAGACATGAAGGTGAAATGCAATTGGATTCCTGTGGTACTCTGATGTTTCACTGATGTTGCAGGTCTAGGGCCAGTGGTCTGATCATAGGTTCAGAGGATAGTAGTACACAGTGTGACATGTAGGGGGGATCTCCATCTGAGGATTGTAAGTCCTTTACCATTTTCATTGTTTTGTTGGGTTGGGTTTTATTCTCTCTTGTTTTGCTTGATTATGTTAAATCTGATGGCATGAGCAGCTATTTCAAAGAAAGCAAGATATATTATGATAGCCATTTTAGATTTACTATTGGCTTATTTTGAAGTCTTTTATTGCATTCACTGTTTTGTTTTTATTATTTCTACTCTGTTATGTTCTGTTTGATTTTTACTATGTCCAAAGGCATCTGCAGCTATTTTGAAGATAACGAAAGGTATTATGGTAACCATTGCTGATTTTGTAAGGTTTGGAAACCCTGTATCACTTATATTAGTTTATTTTGATTGGTTTTATTCTGTTTTATTTTCCTTGGTTTTATCTTCTTTAAAATAAAAAAATGTACAATTTCTTATTTTTAGGAACCAAAATGTCCATGCAGTCTGGTTGCACACACAAAAATATGATTCATGCACACCAAGATCATTACCCTTATTTTTCCTAATGATCCAAAGGCAGAAGATTTCTACTTACATGATGATAATACTGTAACTCTAAGAATGTTTCCTCTGAAGTGGCAGTATGGTGGGTAATAAAAATAATTGCTCTGGCCCAAAAAAAAGGCATTATGATAACTATTGTGGATTTTTTTTTAATGTTTTGAAGTCCTATATCCCTTACACTGGTTTGTTTTCATTGGTTTTATTCTTTTTAAAAATAAATTTTTAAGCTGGAGATTTAGCTCAGCAGCATAAACACTTGCCCACTAAGTGTTAAGTCATGAGTTTGATCCCCAGTACCAAAAACAAATAAAATAAAATTTAAAAAAAATTAGAATCAGTTTCTCAAACTACATGTGCTTTTTAAATATCTAGGTATTGTTAATAACCTATGCTGGGATCAAGGCATTGAGATTCATAAGCTTTCCTTCAGTGGTCTTATCCAACCTCACTGTATAGCTGAGTATTATTACTACTCTTGGGACCTCAATATCTCTGTTCTACAGTGGAGTTCTGATCCCTGTTGCTTAATCTCAGTTCAGCATTGGGCTATTTTCTTTATTGTGGCTCTTCCATTCCTGCCTTCTTGTCTCCTGATAACTTGCATTCCAGCATCCGGAAGCTCTTACCTTGAACATAGTTCAGTATCTGTGAATACTACCTGCTGTCTCTGCACTTTGGAGACAGGGGTGATGATATTCTCAAGCAGCTTGTTTTCTTAGAATTGTGAGGCTCTCACTCCATTGTCTCTTGTTTTTCTTTTTAAAAATGAATTTGTAGTCATACTAACTTTTCCTATGCTTTAACTATGTGCTTCTAGTTCAGTGGTACACCTTCTCCCAGAATGGATCCTCTGTATTTTGAATGTAATGTAATATTCATCCTATCACTATGTGTGCCAGGGGCAGGGAGTTTGCATGGTTTCTGGGTCATTTCTTTGTATCTTATTCACACTTAACATGCAGAGTTCTGTCCAAAGCTTCTATTTTCTTCACACACGTACACTTGGTGACTTTCCCCCCCCCCATATAGGAGTCAGTTTGCTCCCACCCCATCACCTATAGATTGGATTCTATGCTCCACCCTCTCCTCTGAGCCCAAGGGCATGGGAAGAGAGAGGTGTTCCTGGAGCCTGCACTCCAGTCTCCCTTTCTGAGGCTCACATCTGCCAGTTCCCTTGTGTGTCTATGCTTTTCCTCCTCCTCAGACCAAATCATGGAGGAGAATGCAAAATTACAGACATGAAACGAAGACCTTTCCAGTCTTATGTTCATGCATTTTACAAACATTTACAAAGAATTTACTATGAGAAAAGAGCCACATAGACATGGAGGAAGATTCTTCTCTGTTCCTTCAGTGCTAACCCTTCCTTTTCCTCACCTTCCTTATACCAAGAACCTTAACTTACACAGTTGTAAGACTTGTAGCATTCCTGACAGTCATAGCCTCACAGGATCAGGATGGGGCCACACCAGCATCCCAGTCACCTGAGCAAGAGGCATGAGAACCAGGACAGCCGGCAGCCATAAATTCCCCAGAGTCCCAGACAAAATGTTACCTGATAGAAATCAACAGGTTGCCTGAGATGTCCTCTTTCTGCACAGTGCCAACCCTGCTGTGACTGGGAGCCACAGTCTTCAGGAGCTCTGGCATGGACACCAGGGAATGACGGCTGTGGCTGCTACTTGAGTCCCTTCCTTTATGTTCTTTGAATGTTCTTCAAAGGCTTCCACTACATTCTCCAGGTGAGAAAGATGACCCCAGAGAACAACGATGATGTGGAAATGTGGTCACAGTTCTTCCCATTCTTTAACCATAGACACAAGAAGAAAATATATTATCATAAAGATCTCTCTCTCTCTTTCCCTCTCTCTCTCTCTTTGATTCAGGGTCTTGCCATATAGTTTGGGCTGGCCTTGAACTTACTATGTAGCCAAGGCTGGTCTTAAACTCACAAAAATCCTCCACAGACATGCACCACCACACCTGGCTAGAAACATTTCTTTTTCATACGCAAATTTGTATTCACACATTATCTTCTTGATGAAGACCCCTCACAGGTCAAATCCAATATTTACATGGCCAATAATGAGCCCAGTACTTGGAACACAGTACATAATGCCTGAAGTTAATGAATATATAAAAGAATTAAATTGTCTTTGTGTACTTATTTCTTCAACTACTCTGCAACTATGTCATTCTTTTCCTTGCTCCTGAGATCAAGTGTTGAGGATTGTATGCTGAAATCTACACAGCTCCTTCCTTTTACAATTAATATAGCCACTTTAGTTTTAAAAATTTCACAGTAGAAGCTACAAAACTAACTTCCTTGCCAGTCCCACTTTATGGTATAAAGAGTTTGTAAGTATGTGGGGATGAATAAGGACAGGATGTGATCATAGGCAAAGATGGCCAATCAGTGAGCAACAAAATACTAAGCCTCCCAAAAGAAACAACTCATGCCAGAATAAAACATCCTGGAGAGATTGAGACAGAGGGAGATGGATCTTCTTGACACAGAAAGAAATTAAAACATAAAAAAGCTTGTCAAACATGTCAGGACTACAACTGGAACAGCTAAAAATTACGGGACACAGCATTTTCACTGCGACCCACCAAGTTTGCACCAGCCTGAATTTGCACCAGCTTGAATTGACGCCAGCTGGCAGAGCTGCCCAAACTTGTTCCTGCCACCACTCACAGGAGGCTCAGCAGCATGGAGGTTGGGGGTTGGTGAGCCCAACAGAGAATGGAGCCAGCAAGGGGAACTTCATTAATCCATGCTCAGTGCTGGGAATGAGACCCCCTCCATGGGAAGGGTGTGACCAAATGAGTGACATGTTGGAATTGGGCAGAAGGAGCCTGAACTGTGAGCGACAGTGACTTCAGTTGGTTGCTCCCTCCCCAGAGCAGATTCGTGGAATTTGCTTGGACTGGTCTCACCCCTGGGACCCAACAAGATGTCCCAAATTGATTCCCTGCGCCTAGCACACACTAACCTGGTGAAGGCCCCCAATGTTTGGCTGGCCCAGTGGGGAGGAGCAGGCATATGGAGCCCCTACTTACATCTTAGTGACAAGAGCAGGCAGGAGAGGGAGGAGGTCCCTCACCAGTGTGCTTCAGAAGAACCATAACCAACAAGGAAAGGGGCTGAGATATCTACTATACATCTGTATGGAAGAAACCAAAACCATGACAAGAGAGAGAAACAAGTAAAAGCCCCCAACCCAAAGCCCTGAGAACACTACTTACATCTTAGTGACATTTGGCTATGTGAGGCATATAGAACTCCAGCCACCTACAGATTTCACCTTCATGCAGATGAAACAGTATTAGGCCTTTCACTTAGGATGCATTCAGATAGGTATATCCTTGAAAAATTTACAAAAGCATTGTATTTTAACCACAATTAAATAACTATGTCCTTATATCTTTTGCTTCTTTGTATTCATTGTGCTCATCGGTGTTGGACAGCAGCTGACATAGTAGAAATGCAGATAGTTTAGATCCAGTGAATATATTTATGTAATTTGCAGTCAATATGCATCACTAATATATTGGTAGCTATGCTGGTATGAGGAAACTTGTAGGAATACTAACTTTCATGACAAATCACCTGGCATTGTAGCAATGCAGAGAACCAGGGGATTAAGAGATGTATTTGTGGAGAAAAAATAATCTTAGGCATAAAATCAGCAGCTCATCACTGGAAAATCCAGACTTCCAGTTTTCATATAAAAGAAAATTTGACATATTTGTCATAAAATATAATTTCTTATTATTACTGATTGTTGAAAGATTTTCTTTCCATATTACAACACAACCTTTAATGTGTTGTAATGTGGAAAGAAAATCTTTTAACAATCAGTAATAATAAAAAATTATATTCCTATTTGTAGATTTGTGCAAAAGACTTACCTCTTACTCTCTCTTTAGACAATTATATGGCAATATTATTGTATTATCATGAGGCAAAGAATATATAGTCACAAAATATAAAAAGTGTATTAGGTTGTTAAGTAAAAAATATATTGCATTATTTTCTGGAGGGAAGATGCGGTCTCTTAATCACAGTTTCTCTGAGCTCACAGCCCACATGAAAAGACTTAGGAAACCACCAGGATTAGGCCATGGAAAGGGGTGGATCCTCAGGCACTGGGTTGAGGTGGACACTGGACTCCAGGGTGGGGCAGGAGATGCTTGGCTGCTAAATGCTGCTGGAATGCAGTCATGTGTCCAGGTGCAGGTCCAGTTTTAAACAGGTTGCAAGAAGTGCTTTCCAGTACGCAAAGCAATGTTCCTGTGACATCAGAACATAGCATGCAGCATGTGGAATCCCCTGCAGGGCTGTGAGCTGGGGTCTGCAGGGCAGAGCACAGCTCTGACCTCAAGGGAACTGTGCTGGGAACAGAAGATGACTGTGGCAAGGGCAAGGTTTTCTGGGGCCACAAGGGTCCCAGCACATTTGTGAGCAGGCTGGTTTGCTGAGGAGGCTCTGTCAGTCACCACTCACCCAACCAGACCCTGCTCAGGCCAGCTCTATGTGCGCTGGTGCTGGTGTCCATGGCCAGGGGCCCTGAAGATGACTAAAGGCACAGTTGCTTTAGGCAAAGGAACAGAATTTGTCTCTACTGTAGAGCAAGAAAATGAGCAAAACTTTCCCCTGGAAAATTCCTGATGAGTTCATAGTAGTAGGTTCTGGGACCGTGAGAGAGAAGGCTGAGAACTCAGTGCTGCAGCCTGGCACAACACACAGGGACAAGATGGAGAGAAAATGCCACTCCTCCAGCTGGCATCACGGCTTCAGCCCAGTCCCTTTGGCTTTACATGAAAGTGTGAGAGAGTGCCTGCGTGTGTGGAGTAGGGAGGATATGTGTATGTGCAAAGCTGTGTTAACTAATCTGCTAGTGGTGATTATCAGATTGACAGAAAGCAAAAAAACCTAAGCACATGAGCTGAGTTGGAACACTTGGTAATGAATTAGCTTGGCTTCTTCAAAGCCAGTCAATGGTCTTCTCATACCTTTCAGTGCTGAAAAATCCTACAGATGTGAGGCCCCTCTGTGATAAGCCCCACCCTGGAACCACTGACAGAAGCTTCCAGCACACAGCATCCTTCTGCCAGTGATAATGTCTTGCAAAATATCATTTTAAGCAACAAATAAGGTGGGGAGAAAGGAGAGTGGAGTATTTGTTTGACTGCACATGAGTTTTGGGAGTGAACTCTTCATCTGTGACGGTGGGCAGTAAGGACAAATGGTCATGCTGTGAGCAGACTCAAGCTGCAGAACAAGAGGCTCTTGTTTCATCAGGCTCTTGTATTTGGACAGTTTTGCTAAGAATATACCTGCTTTTCTATATGTTTATTGTCACATATTCCCAATCACACAGCAGCATTCCAATTCCAGCCCAAGTCTCTCCATGAGAACGTTTACTGCCCTGTAACAGACCTACACTATTTTCTGTGTATACTCCCACAATCCTGCCTTCTGAAGAGCTCTGCTTTAGAGTTCTCTAAACCTCTGCTCCTCTAATTGTGATTCCTAAAACCCTGTACTACTTGTGTACTTTCTGAGTATGGATTGATTTTCCCAGGAGTTCTTGTCTTGGAGCAGAAAATCCCTGCCTGATTCAAGTAAAAGAGGAAGGATGGCTGTGAAAGAGGGAGAGAGGAATCGCTTAAGTCAAGGCTAAGTGGGTGTCTATATCACTCTTGGCCTGAGGATGACAAACAGCAGCCTACAAGGCATTGACAGCATTTGGAGTCCACCCACCCGGTATCTGTGAAGAAATACTGCACTCTGAGACCCAGAGCCCACGGGGAGCAGGAGAAAGGTGGAGTAGTGAAATTTTTGGTGTGGAAGATGTGCACTAGATTCTTGGCAAAGGAGCTCACACATAGGTGGGACCCCGTGAGTAGATGGGACCTCAGCTGAGAATCTGTCTGCTGTACTCAGGCATAAGCACCATTAAACATGCATTCCACACTCTTCTTTTTCTCACATTATTTTGATCCTAACTCAATTTTTTATTTACTTTGTTTTATTTGGTTTTTTGAGAGAGGGTCTTTCTGGGTAGTTTAGACTGGTCCAGAACTCACTATGTGGCCCTGGCTAGCCTCAAAATCAAGGTGATCCTCCTGCTTCAGTCTCTTGACTGCTAGGATCACAGGTATATGCCACCTTGCCTGGCCCAGCCCTAATTTTAAAGAGATTGCATATTGACCCAGGTGTGGTGGCACAGGCCTGTAATCCTGTCTACTTGAGAGGCTAAGGCAGGAGTTTTTCAAGGACAGGGCCAGCCTGGGCAACTTAATAAGATCTTATTTCAAAATTTAAAAATTTGAGGGACATAGCTCAGGACAAGTTCCCTATTTTTCAGTCCCTATTATAACACAAAGTTTTTAAATGTGAGAGAGAAAGACAGAGAGAGATGGATTTTGAAGCTCCTAGAGGTTAGGATGGGGCCAGGTAAGAGAGAAGGGTGGTAAGCACTCCAGGAAGGTCCATCAGGTGACCTTTCTGATGAGCACTCTACCTATTCTGCACCACCCCTCCCACAAGCACACACTCATACATACACACACACACCACACCATATCACACCATACCACACCACACCACACATATATACCACACACATGCACAACACCACATGTCCCATTTGGAACCCTTAAGTCTGAGATGAATGCAGCATTCTGTAGGAGAGGATCACCTCAAATGAACCAGAGTGTTAATTTCCGGAGAGCATTAATAAGCAGGGGAAGACCGGGTCAGTTAATAAGACCAACATGCAAGCACCAGGCCGGGAAAAGAGAACCAGAAACAAAAAGCCAAAGTAGGAGCTGAGAAACTCAGTGAAGCAGAGGTGAAACAGCAAAGATGCGAGGGCGGGGATGCATCACCAAGAGAACGAGGAAAGGACTGTTCTAGACCAGCAGGCGGACACCTGGGCAAACCTGACACAGACAAGACATGGAGACTAAAATGGCTTGGCAGAGTCAGAATGACCAGCTGAGGGAAGGCACCACTCAGGGGCTGGGGGTGTGAAGGCAAGGCCAGGTGAGAAGGAGCCTTGGCTGCTAAAGTTCGGATTTAAAGCAGCAGGAGAAAAGCCAGTGGAGACAGACACACTGGTGGATTCTCAACATTAAAAAACTCCTGGCCTCTTTCTGAAGAGGTAACCTCCTAATGCAAAAGTATTGCTAATACTCCAGGAATTAAGTTTGCTTTGCAATTCTAGCAGTGAGACCATTCATTGGCTTCGAAACCCAATTTCCCCACGACTTGTGCCTCCAGGTATTAAACAGAAATCTAGAGACTATGTTTAGACGAGGCTTCCACAGCTAATCTTCTGTCATTTTAAAAGTAATTTACTCTCAAGTGGATGTAACTACATATATTTTTGGATAGGTATTTAAATTGTCAAATTCTCTTCCCATGTAGTTGCTCAAAAGCTGCTCATTTCTAATTCCAAGATGTGGTCTGTACTTTGCTGACCATTTGCTACAGATTTCCCCAGTATCCTGGCCATTGTCCACATAAATATACTTGACCTAGGAATACAGAAAGTATTTAACTGATTCTGTCCAGGTTTGGAGTTGTAAATCTTTAAAAAAAAAAAAAAAGACCAAAAATAAGTAAATAAATAAAAAAAACCCTGGGAACTATGCTTGTCACCTAATCAGTTTAAGCCATGTTTTCTGTGAGAAAGCAAAGCCTGATGATCCCTGGTGTTTCTCAAGGTCACCCCTTCAAGATCACCAGGAGTCACATGGCTGAGCAAGAGTCCCAGAATGGGCATGCCTCCTCCTGAGAGATATCCATGTAGTTTACTGAGAGAAGAAATATTGCTCTGCTTCTTTTCACCTATAGGACAAATGCAAAAATTTGGCTTCACCATCAGGACAGGCTTTGATCACCATTAAACAAACCAATAACAAAATCTCTGGGCACCATGCTTCTCCAGCGTCCTCCTCCCCACACAACATTCTCTTTCCCTTCAAAGCACTTCATAAAATGCAGGCTTTCTGAAATCTTCTAATTTTCTTGACACTTCCTGAGTTTGAATTCAGGAAGTGTCTATCCAGTCAGACTTTTGCCCATGACATTGGTCTATGTCCACAGCTCACTGTACCAATGGCTGCCATGTCCAGTGAAGTCTAGCCTCCTCTAATATATGTCTCCATTCCCTACCTTCTTTCTGAAGCCTCCTGTCCTTTACCCACCAGCTCCTCTTATCCTCTGGATCCCACCAACTATGGCCACAGGTCGGGTATCTCTATTCTAAACTCCTGAAATTCAAAGGGCTCCAAAATCTAAAACACTTTTGTTGCTGACATCATGGCACAAGTGGGAAATTCCCTACCTGACCTCATGTCACCAGTCGTAGTCAAAAAGCAAGTGCATTAAAAATACTGCTTAAAACTGACATTTGGGGAATATGGATAAGGTGTGTCTGAAGCATAAATGAATTTAATATTTAGACTGGACTCTTGGTCTCCAGATATCTAAATCTATATTTATAACCATACCCATATCCATATCTATCTCTATCTTTAGCCACATTCCAAAATCAGAATCTAAAATACTTCTAGTCCCAAGTATTTCAGACAAGAATGCTCAGCCTGTATTTTCCATCTCTGCCAGAGATGCCATCTCCAAGATCATCTCTTTGCCCCCTTCACTTCTCCTAGCGGTGTTTGGGTGACTTAGTTCTTCCACAGGGGCCCACAGCCAACCCTTTGTCTGGCATGTCTCTAATCAATACCATTTTCTCTCTCCATTCTGCACAACTTCCTCTTTCCTGATTGCCTGGCTTTTCCTAACTGCCTGAATCAACTTTGTGACTTCACACTTAGGACATTCAGCTTGGTCCCAGGGCACACAGGGAGCTTCTTCTAGAAGACAGTGAAGACAGGAGCCTCCCCTAGTAACTAAGACGGAGGGCCGGGGTGGCCAGACTCATAGACAGACCTCTCTCAGGGATCCTCTACCATCAACACCACACAGAAAACACAGACCAGGACTTGCCAAGAAAGCCCTGATGTGGCACATCAGGTATGGCCCATCTAGGTCAGGAACTAGGGACAGTCACTCAGATAAGGTAGAGGACACCAGATGCAAAATACAGTTTGGAGAAAAGGACCTGCAGAAAGCCCTCTGGCAGAGTACAGCAGGGTCATGGACTTTATATTCATGGAGGGAGCCACTCAGAGTCTGCAAGCTGTGTCCATGGCTCTGCGGACAGCAATAGGAACTGGCTTCTGAGGAGTACCAACCCTGGAAGGGCCTGGTTCCAACCAACAGGCAGCACAGGGGCTGTGAGGGCAGGCAGAGTGTTCCCTCCTAAATGGAGCATATTTTCAGAGTGAACCCAGGTCACAGCCTCAGATTCCCATGTCACTAATAAGGGAAGGGAGTAATTTTCTCTCCAGCATCCTCCCACCGAGCTGTCAACTGGCACAAGTCCATTTGGTTGTCAATCATTGTTCACTCCACATTCCTCTAAGGAGGACCTGAAGTCACTCACGAAGGTGATTGCATCTTAACAAGACTTAAAGACTCTAGTTGAGGAGAAGGGAGAAAAAATAAACACAAGAAGCTGGGCATGGTGGTGTGCTCCTGTAACCCCTGCACATGGGAGGTTGAGGCATTGCAAGTTCAAGACCAGCCAGGGCTACAAAGTGAGCCCAAGGCCAGCCTGAACTACATAGTGAGACCCTGTCTCAAAAAGACAGAAGAAAGAAAGAAGAAAGAAAGAAAGAAAGAAAGAAAGAAAGAAAGAAAGAACAAGAAAAATAAGGAAGAAGTCAAGATGGCCGATCAGTGAGCAACAAAATACAAAGCCTCCCAAAAGAAACAACTCATCCTGGAGAGATGGAGACAGAGGGAGATGGATCCTCTTGACACAGGAAGAAATTAAAACATAAAAAAGCTCTTCGAATACATCAGGACTACAACTGGAACAGCTAAAAATTATGGGACACAGCGTTCTCACTGTGACCTGCCAAGTTTGTGGCTGCCTGAATTTGTGCCAGCTTGAATCCATGCCAGCCGGCAGAGCCACCCAAACTTGTTCCTGCCACACTCACAGGAACCACAGCAGCACTGAAGTTGGGGGTTGGTGAGCCCAATGGAGAGCAGAGTTGGCGAAAGGACCTTCATTAATTCAAGGTCAGTGCTGAGAATGAGAACCCCCCATGGGAAGGGCATGACCAAATGGGTGACATGTTGGAATTGGACAGGAGGAGCCTGAACAGGGAGTGACAGTGACTTCAGTTGGATGCTACCTTCCCAGAGCAGATTTGTGGGATTGCTTGGACTGGGCCATGCCCCTGGCCAGGACCCAATGAGCCATCCCAAATTGATTCCCTGTGCCTAGCATGCACTTACTGGGTGAAGGCCCCTAAAGTTTGGTTGGCCCAGTGGGTAGAGGCAGGCAGGAGAGGGCAGAGGTCCCTCACCAGCTTGCTTCAGAGGAACCATGGCCAACAGGGAAGGGGGCTAGGACCTGCACTGTACACCTGTGTGGAGGAAGCCGGGACCATGACAGGAGAGAGAGGCAGGAGGAGGCCCCCAGCCCAGAACCCTGAGAGCACTGATCCAGGAGAGGGGAAAACAAGGGAGACTGAGGGTGGCAAATACGCAAAATCAGACATGGCTTCAATGGACATTAAGAGATATCTTCGGGACCTTGTAGACAAGCTCAAAACTGAAATATTAAATCAGGAAAAGCAAAATATGAGTAGAGTAATAAAAGAAATGCTCTCAGGAAGCATCTCTCATGAAGATACAGACAGAAGAAGGGAGGAACACAAAAAAAGGAGAGAAACATTTGATAAAGAATATAAAGAAAATATAGAATACATGAAGCAGATTCAAAGAGACTACCAGGAAATTAAAAACTCCATTGAAAGCTGGCAAAATGCCTTAAAACAAACTAAGGATAGACTATCAAAACTTGAAGACAAGTTTGCAATGTGTGATCATGAAAGGAAAGATCTCTTAAAAATAACAAGGAAATAGGCAGTAACAGTACAAAGGCTAGAAGATGACAAGAGAATCTACAATTTAAGAATAAGAAATGTGAACAAAGAAGCAGGAATACATACAGGTGAATTACAAAGGCTATTCACAGAAATAATTAAGGAAAACTTCCCAAGCATGGGGAAAGAAAATGACATTTGGCTATGTGAGGCATATAGAGCTCCAGCCACCTACAACCAAAACAGAGCTACGCCCAGACATATAATAATCAAGATACCAGAAATTTAATATAAAAACAGAATATTAAAAGCCATCAGAGAAAATAAACAGATTATCTATAAAGGTAAGCCCATCAGGATCACGGCTGACTTCTCGACACAGAACATCAGCTCAGGAAGAGCTTGGAGTGAAGTATTCCAAGCCCTGAAAGAAAATAACCTCCAGCTCAGATTGCTATACCCTGCAAAAGTGTCACTAGAAATTAATGGAGAAACAAGATGCTTCCATGACAAAGAGAAACTGAGGGAGTTTATGACCACCAATCCAACCCTACAGATAATACTGAAGGACATTCTAGAGAGAGAGAGAAAAAAAATACCAGGATTTTAGGAACAGTGGCAGAAAGGCCTCAATGAGTGGGGCAGGCAGTAGAATGAAGGAGAAAACTAGACAAACAAAGGCATAAAAATAGTATAGCAGAAATGAGGCAGAGAAGGATGGCTAGAATCTCTAACATAGATGGCCTTGATACACTATATTGTTAATAGTGCACCAGGATTTAAAACCCACATTGCTCACACTACTCTGCTTAGATGGATTATATTCTGTTCCAGTCATTCTAACTGTAGTAGATTTGAGGGCACAGCCAGTAATCCCAAAAATAACAGGATATAGTATGGTAATCATCCTTAATTTCCTATTAATCTAAAGCTCTGTAAAACCTACACTGCTTTACCATGAATGATCGTATTCGAATCTGGTTTGTTAGATTGCTGTTTTGTATTGATAGATTTTATTCAAAGCTGTTATGATTGATAGTATCAAGTCTGAGAGTATAGGCAACTGCACTGAAGATGACAAGATCCATTAGAATATCCATTCTAGTTTGATTATTACCTGCCTTTGAAGTTTTATACTGTCAACAATGTTTTATTTTTACTAATATTGTTATGTACTGCTATATTCAGTTATACTGCTATATTCAATTATGCCTGATGATATAGACAATTCTATTGAAGATAATAAGAGGCAACACAGTAATCATTGTCGATCACCTTGTACTGTGATTTTATACAACTTTTTTATTTCATGTTTTTATAGGAATTTGTTTTGTTTTGTCTTGTTATGTTTTGTTTTTCCCTCTAATACAGAAAGGATAGAAATACATGTTAGAGACTCACACATGCGTAGCTGTTTACACTTTCACTGTTGGAATATCTACTTTGTATGCTTTAATTTTGTAACTGGAACAACTATTTCTAAGAGGACAATATGTAATTTATCAACTAATGATTTCTTACTGTTTATCTTTTTTTGAAATTCTGTATTATCTCTACCCTTTACATGCTTTTGTTTCTCTTTAAAAAAAAAAAAAGAAAGAAAAAGAAGAGAAACCAAAGACAGGATACAAAATATGTTCTCTGACCCCACCCCAACCTCGAGGGTGAACTACAGAGTGGCCACTGCAGAGGGACCATGCTCAATACCACCAATCTTAGCATCCCAGAGATAGAAACAGACAGTGCTCAAGAGAGGTACATTATTCCTGATACCAAAATTTAAGTTAGTGCATGAGACCAAAGTGCTCTGAGTGTGCCACATGTGCACTGAAGACCCTGTGCACTGCTTGACCTCAGCTTATTAGCACATGGTGAGTGTGGAGAGACAGAGTTCTGTGGGGCTACCAAAATAATCCTAGGCTGGCTTAGGTGCCTTCATTTGGTGTCTGACTCACATT
The DNA here is from genome assembly GCA_004027455.1 of Hydrochoerus hydrochaeris. Taxonomy (NCBI): domain Eukaryota; kingdom Metazoa; phylum Chordata; class Mammalia; order Rodentia; family Hydrochaeridae; genus Hydrochoerus; species Hydrochoerus hydrochaeris. Next base: position 27,657 of record PVLA01002414.1, read on the forward strand.
CTTTTTACTATCAGATAGAGTTCTCAGAGTTTATCCCTAAGTGTGGCAAACCCCCAGCCTCCACCCACCCTAAAGACAAGAATACCTAAGATAACACCAGACCCTATAAAGGAGATTTTCCTGCCTTCTGAAGCCCCCACCAATGCACCTGATAAAAAATTGCTTTATGATTTTTTTTTATTATGGTCCCAGCCTCACACCTAAGGAATCTGTGGCTTATTCCAGTGGCAGAAAGAAAGCATGAAGACAGCCACCCACACACTGTAGTGTTTAAAGGGAATCACACCTTCTACAACTGCTAGTAGTTTTCTTTGAAATAAAGTTGAATTGTAATTGTAACACATCGGGATGAAAGGATACACTAATTAGAAACTCATTATCAGAAATATTAATCATTTCAATATGTTTGTAAACTAGACATCATTATAAACAAATCCCTTGGTGTGTACTTACTTAATTATAATTTTTTTTTTTTACAAAATGATCTGCCTAAATGGGCTGGGGATTCTGGGAATACCAGGCAGAGATTAATTTGCCTATAATGGGAACCTACGGAAAGGGGATTCAAGAAAGTGTTTGTCATTCTCAGTCTGAGTTAGGCCATGTAGGGTAGGAGCAGCTGACATAGACCAAGGTCATCCCACCTTTCTGCCTCAGCACCCCTGGCTGGCATGCACTCCCTGCTGGCACACTTTTCAGAGCTTGTTGCCTTCTAGCACAAGGGGCTGCTGCAGTTTCAGACCTCACACCCATGTTTCAGGCAAAAAAGAAAAAAACAAAACCAGAAGAAAGAAATGAAAGAGGGACATTAGAATCAGGAAAGTAAGCATCACCCCCCACCCAAAAAAAAAAAACTTCAGTACCACGTGGCTCTTCCTAACTACAATGAATTCTGAGATAGCAAGTATTTTTGGCTGGTCGCACTGGTGTTGTAAGCATAACTAGAGTTCTGTAGTTCAAAAAATGAAGGGCATGAGACAATGGGAATGGGAGACATAGCTGATGCTGTCTGCCAAGCCAGGATTAGATATTTAACCTTTATTTGCCTCAGTTCCCTAAGTTACAAAATGAGTGTTAAACTACATATAAAAATTCCAAAAGGTTTTAAGAGCCTCACATAGTAGGTGATGGTTATCTACTTTTTCTATTCCCATTTTGAGGACCAAGCTAACCATGGCCTACAAAGTTCCTTGAATTCTTACATTTAATCTTAAAGACTCATGAGACTTTTATTCTAGATTTTATGTTAGGTTTCATATAAACATGTGTAACATTAAATCTATGGGTCAAATGGCCATGTATTTGCCTCTGATCATGCATATACCCTCTCCAGGTGCCCTGGAACCTGGAGCCCTGCCTCAGAAGCTCTTGTCACTGTGGCTGATTTCTGTGGGCTGGCACTTACTGGTTTAACATTGTAAACAATGGCAGCCTGTTTCCTGGATGATACAGGACAGTCAAGTTCTGCACTCAACACATGAAAAGTAGCCCTGCCAAGAGTCCGACGGGTTTCCCTGCCCTGGGCTCCACAAGTGTCCCTCCCTTATTACACTGGTCTAGGAAAAGAAGAGGTGGGCAGATGAGGTCAGAGTAACCTCAGACAGGAGCATCCGCCTTTCCTCATTCATCTGGGTACAGATCAAGCTGAGCCCCAGGCACTGCCTAATTAGAGGTTATTCCTGGGGTAACTCATACCTGGGGTTTTAAATGCTGTTTTTGTGTACTAGTGATGATAAGAAACACTGATGTAAGCAGACAGAGAAGCCTCCAAGCTACACTCCACAGAACATTCAGGAAATGCTGAGAGGGCCATGAGCTGAAGGGGACATGGCACCCACAGAGTTCAGTGCAGGTCACACACAGCCTCACACTGGCCACCCCAGGAAGCCCAGCCCCCTGAGCACAGTGCATGCTGAACTCTATTAAGGGCCCACCTATTCCCCACAAATGGGTTGAGTCTCACCACTGCCCTGAGATGGCACACAAACCCACTGGATGCCAGCCACATGAATTAAAAAAGCCTCTTGTTCTGCCAAAAGGCCTCTCTCAGAAAGGGCCAGACAAGAAGACAATGGTTTTTACATCTCATTTTTGGATAATATCTGCTCCCTGTTGCCTGGATGATCAGCCATCTATTTTCTCACCTGCAAAGGGAGGAAACATGTCTTCCTTACAGGAATGCTGAACACTACTCAGATGCTAATAAGGAAACGTGGTTGCTAATCAAAAGGGTGAGCAGCATCTTGTAGGGACAGGCCTTGTTCTACTTATATATTCTGGCTTAGACTTGTGTTGAAATGTAGAATGTTAAAATGTATAAAGATTTGATTTTAAATTATGTAAATTATATGCACATGAAAACTAAACCTGTGATTAGCAGAGAAAAAAAGGAAAAGGAAGAAAAAGGAGCAAAACTATCTCAATGAAATGATAAGTAACAGGGTAGTGGAAGGAGGAGATGGAGCAGGAAGGTCAAAGCTTGTGGTCCCGGGAACACACTTGACCATCCGGCAATGTGCCCAAGGCCTCTTCCTCACTGCGTGTAGTAAAGGTGCATGGTACATTGTGGTGCCTCAAAGAAGAGAGAGGGAATCTAAGACTGGTGGTCACTGCCTTTGTTAGTCTATAAAGACTCCCACATCATACTGGACAAAGGATGTAGCAAACATGCCTGACGGTGCTGGCAGAGGGTGCCCAAATGGGACAAGGCACCTGCACCACTCCGTGCAGGTGGGCTTCTTTCCTACTCTCCATGAAGTGTCCCATCTGGGGTGAGGAGAAGCCAGACACTAGGACCCAAGGTGCCCATTCTCTTTTCTCATTTGGAAAGAAAAAAATAAGAAACTCTAGTTCATTAAGTTTAAGAAATGTGTTTGCCTCTTGACTCATACACTTTTAAATAACAAAGGTCAAAGGCTGGGCTGGGGATTTAGCTCAGTGGCTTAAGTGCCTGCCTGGCAAGCGTGAGGTCATGAGTTTGATCCCTGGGTCAAAAAAAAAAAAAAAAACAAGGTCAAAGACCAATGATTAATAAATAGAGAAGGAGGAAATGGAGAGGTCACTGGATTCTGGGACAGATTCTGGGACTGGGCTGGAATCCTGGCAGATGGATTTTGTCAGCCCCTGTGGCTAAGCATCTCAAAGCCCAGCCTCCTCACCTTTGGGATGAGGTGAATGTGCCTCTCTCATAGGGTCATGGAGAGAACAGGGATCTCAGATGTGTAAACTCTCCTGCCTGGACCAGACTCTAGTCAGGGAGCTCCTGTCATCTTTCCTACTTATTATCCTTTTGCCTCATTGTTGTGAGACAGCCCAGGGAAGGTTTAAGCATGGTGGCCTCCAGGAGTGAGGGCGCCATCTGAAGCCGTACTTAGCAACTGCTGCAGGGGACTATAAGAAAATTAATGCTTTCTCTAGATTTTAAGCATAAAGATTTCACAGTAGGAAATAGCTCAAGCAGCCATTTCTTTAAAAACTCCTGTGTAAGGAGGCCCTGATCATGTGAGCCTATGTAAAGACATTAAGTGTGATGGTGTTACCAACAGTCTCCCAACCTTCTATGGGACACTGGCTTCTAATCTGAACATTTCTTTCTAGGTCTGTTGAGTGAACACCACACACCTTCAAAGATAAATAAGATTAATGTTTGATGCATTTCCCTTTAATCCTGAGCCAAAGGAGAAGCCACTACTGCCCTGTGGGGTGGGCTTGACACCTTCCCCAGTCCCAGGAAAGCCTCACCTGTCTGAGACAAGAGCCCACATGAACAGTTGTGTTCAACTGCAGACACCTGTTCTCTCCAGTGAGCCTACTCTCAAACCCTAGTCCCATCTGGAGCCTGCCACCCCATTTGGACAGCTCTTTCTCCTCATTGTCTGGTGCCTGACTCCATTCAGCTATGAACCAATCAACGAGTTAACCATTGATGAGGTTTGTACCCTCCCAATCCACTCACTTCTCCAGGAGTCCTGTAATCCAGTCAATATGACAGTCAAGAATGAATGAGTTGGATTGGGAGCCTCCTGGCTAGATCTCTACTTTCTGCTCCCCAAGTTTAGCCAGAGTGATAGATGCAAGGTGTCTTAGTTACTTTCCTCCTTGCTGGGACAAAATACCCAACACAAGGAAATTCAAGAAAGAGGGGTTTATTTTGGCTCACAGTTTGTAGAAGTTTTAGTCCTTGCGTGGTTGGCCAGCTCCAGGCAGAAGTGACATGGTAGAAAGTTATGGCAGAGGAATGCAGTTTGTGACATTGTAGACAAGAAGCAGAGAAAGCAAGAGGAGCCAGGGAGGGAGACAAACCCTTCCAAGCCATGGTCTCAGTGACCCACTTCTTCTGAGTAGACCCCACCTCCTAACTGCAAGGCAACTATAATAATCCCCAGCCCCATAATCTAGTCACCTTCCAAAAGCTTTGGGAGAACATTAAGATACAAACCATAACACATGGTAATGGGCTTAATTTAAAATCAGCTGAACACAATTCTTACCTACGCTCAACCCTGGGGCCTAAAGTAAGAAATTCAAACAAGCCTGTTTGCTACTGAGTAGAGAAGCAGTAATAACCACACAGGTAAATATTAAAGATAAATCAAGTGTCTAGAATGGTAACTGGACCAAATAGTTATCTAACAAATGATGATATTAATATTCATATGTATTAATAACAAATGGCTCCTCCAGAGTTATTAAATTGTAAATAAATGACCAAATTAATTAAGCATGGAATGTGCAGGTGAAACATAGCATGGATTTAAATGTGAGGAAGAGATTGAGTAACAAGGCCCATTCTCTCACAGGGTTCCCCAGTTTTCACTGGAGAGCACCCCATTCACCTAGTCTAGTGCTGACCAGACACACTGGCCAGGGCTCTGCCCAGCAAGACCTTGGGAATAGGGAACAAAGCTGGAAGAAGACGGTTCCTGGGAGAATTTTTCCATTTGATTCAAAGAATAGATCAGAGTGAAAGGGAGAGCACAGGAAGGGGTAAGCCTAGGGTCTGCAGGAGACAGACCTGAGAAAATATTCCTGTGATAGGTGGTCAGAAGCCAAAGAAAGATGCTCTTCTGAGATCAGTGAAGCCAAACCCTCCAGGCAAGGAACCCAAGACGCAGTGCTCAGGCCTCCTCTGTTAGGAAAACGCTTCTTGAGAGGGACTCAACAGACAGTCCCACCCCTTGCTCTGATACTCTTGTCTAGCTGAAAAGGAAGGAAAGGTCAGGAGGTGGATCAGTTTGAAAGCAAAAGTATGTTTTGGAAAAGCCCATGGAGCCTGTACCCCTCAGACATGCTGGGCTGCATCATGGGACCAGAGACTTCTACAGAACGTGGATGACTTTCCACAAACACATACGTGAGCGGAAAACATGAAAGGAAGAAGTGAAATTATCTCTGCAGACAACCTCTTATAATGTAGAAAGCCCTAAAGATTGCACAAGGGAAAAAAAGTGTTAGAACTAATAAATGAACTCAGCAAGGCAGAGAGATACAAAATCACCACACAAAATCAGTTGTGCTCCTAAATGCTAATGATAAGCCAGCTGAATAGGATGCCAAAGAAACAATTCCATTTACATCAAAAACAATAAAATATTTAGAAATAAATTTAACAAAGGAGGCAAAATGTGCCGAGAACTACAAAATGTTGTTGACATAAATGAAAGAAAGTACAAGCAAATGCAAAAACATCAAATATTTGTGGATTGGAAGACAATACTGATTAGATGTCAGTATTAGCCTGAGCAAATTTCAGAATCCATATAATTCCTATTAAGAAAATCAGAAATAGAAAAATCTATCCTAAAATTCATATTAAATCTCAAAGGACACTAAATAGTCAAAACAGTCGCAAAGAGAAAACAGGTGGAGGCCTCATGCTTCCTGATTCCAAAACTTCGTACAAAACAGACTTTGAAATCAACAGGTTGTAACAAGATCCAAGAAATAAACCCTCCAGGACACGGTCAAACTATCTTCAATGAGGGTACCTAGACCACTCAGTGGTGGTTTTTTCAACAAATAGTGTTGGGGGACTGGATATCCAGGGGCAGACAAATGCAGCTTGATCCTTACCTTACATCATATATAGCAATTAACACTTCGTAGATCACAGACCTAAAACTCTTAGAAATTAACATGAGGGAAAAGGTTTATGACATTGGTCTTGATAGTGATTTCTAAGTTTTGATACCAAAACACATAATTGACAAAAAATATATATAAATGAGGCCATATCCAAATGAAAACTGGCCAGGGATTTAGCTCAGTGGCATAAATGCCTGCCTTGCAAGCACACGGTCTTGAGTTCAATCCCCAGTACCAAAAAAAAAAAAAAAAAAAAAAAATTACACCTGTACCAATGACACGGTCAACAGAAAAAAACCCACCCAACTACTTCCCTTGCTTGGTCTCTAGACTTGGCTTACTAGATCATGTCTAACTTTCTGAAAACCATCAAACTGTATTCCACAATAGCTTCACCATTTTACAGTCCCACCACCACAGCACAAAGGTTCTAATTGCCCACATCCTTGTCAACACGTTATTTTGGGGCTAGGGTTTTGGTTATTCTAATAAGAGCTGGGTGGTATCTCAATGTGGTTTTTCACTTGTATTTCCTTGACGACGGAGACCTTGAGCATCGTTGTGTGATTATTGGCCATATATATATATATATATATATATATATATACCTTGAAGAAATGCTCATTCAAGTCTTCTGCTCATTTTTCAATTGGATATTTTTAAAAAATTTTGTTGAGCTATAGTAGGGACAAGAGCCCAGCACCCACAGCCCACAGATAGAAAATGATTACCTTTGTGATACATGGAAAGTTCTGATGGCAAATAGTATGTGCTGACAATCTGTGCTGTGGGCAGTTGGGTCTGTCTCAGATCTCTGCCCATGAGTCACATTGACTTCTGAACCACACATACTCCTCGTAGAAGAAAACAGGCCTCTTCTAGCCCCCGTCTAGGTCCTGCCCCAGTCTCAGTGAAACAAGGTGCTGAGCTGGAAGAGTGGACCCCAACAGGCCCCAGAGAGCCAAAAGTCTAAAGAAGAATCCAGAGCTGCAGACAGAAAAGCAAGTGGGTGCCAGGCCTCTGACACTTAACTGTTCTTTTTATAAACCTTCCTCATAGTGAGCTTCATAGAAAGTAGCTGAGGAAATGCTCCTCGTGGAAAAGCTGTTCTCTGCATCCCTGCAGCAGCTCTTATTTGTTATTCTAGCAGGAGCTGCTGTGAGCAATGCATAGACCCACAGGCCTTCAAGGCAAGGCCACTTCCAGGAGATTCCCTCTGGGAAAGGTGAGCAGTAGAGGCTCCCAGCCATGGCCCATGTGGAGCCAGGTCCCCCAAGTCTGGTCATGGTGTCTCTCACTGAGAAGATCCCAACTCATAGATGGAGTGACACTGGCTATATGCCCTAGACTGAGCTCTAGCTACCTTCCAAAATCTATTCTCTTCTTCAGCACATAAAAAGATATTTTCCAACTCCTGGTAGCCAAACGTGGCCAAGCAACTGAATCCTAAACTGTGAGAAATCCCTGTCATTGAGGGGACGTTCAAGCTCAGCACCTGCCAGCTATGCCTGAGATCCAGGTATAGAGTTAATGGGAAGAACTCAGATGTCAGTGTTGTCCATCAGTACAGTGTTGTTTTGCTCATTTTGGATGCAAACTGAAAATGAGCAAAGTGCAACTCTTAGTAGCTCTGGTTTGTGAGTGCCTGCTCTCCCTGGCCCTCAGCCTCTATCAGTATTGATCAATACTAGACCAACAGTCTCTGCTGGTCACTGCCGGTCTCCACTGATTTTCATGTAGGTCTTGGGAGCTTTTAGGATGAGCAGCCCTAGCATTTATAGTTCTTTTTAATGTGTGCCGCTCTGTCTACCCTAACCGAGAGGAGAACCTAAGGGGATTCACAAGAGCTTCCAGGCCCACACTCTCTGACAAATGAAATAGGAGCCAATTTACACAAAAATCTAAGGACAACTAAGCTAAAATGGAAACTGTCCTAGACCAAACTGAAAAATGTGAGGGGAGTGTTGCTTTTATCGAGCAGCGAGGGGCAGAATCATCTAGAAGAGGTCCTAATTTGAGGCTGCTCGTTAATCCAAATTTGAGCCTGCTATTTGGTCCAAATTCCAGGCTAGCAACTGGTCTAAATTCAAGCCAGGAGCTAGAGCATGGACCAGGGAAGAATCAGGAAAAAACTTAAACCCCCACTATGAGCCAACCTAAAGCCAGTAATCTGAGCAACTATTTAGGGGACAATAATATACAGTAGTAACTATTGTAGATTTCCTATTGTCTTATCACTGTTTCATTTCATTGTTGTTTTATTCCCTTTAAATATAAATACATTAATAATAATGAATAAATTCAAGCTGGCTGTGGTCAGGGCAGATATCTCCTGGAGCAGATGTGAAATGCTCAGGACAGAACAGCTGTCTATCAAAGCACACTCCCTGGCCTGGCTCTTTTGGATCTATCTCATTAACAGTTGCTTTTTCTACAACTTGTGCAGGGACCCAGATTCTTGGGAGGCCTGAGGCAGTGGAGTGGCAGCTGTCTCATGGTTTATTGATCCCCCATCACCCTTGGATGACACTGTGGTCTCACAGGCATGCCACCTAGATAGCCATGTGGAAAGTGGAGGTCTGTGGTTTCACTTCACACCAGGTCAGAGAATGATGTGGCCAGGTTGCCTAATGGTCCTGTGTCTCTGATTAAACTCGAAGGAGAGGGGGTTGCAGGAACCTTAAGGCCTCACTGTCAGCTGCCCTGACCCATGAGGACTATGTGAGTATGATGTGTGTGACTAACAGTATGTGAATGTGTGATGTGTGAGCATGTGAATATGACAAGTGAATGTGTTATTTGTGTGTCAGATTGATACGGGAGATAAGGCATGGCAAAGCTGGCTGGGGAAATCAGTGGGGGCTGTCAATCACAAGAAATCAGGGCAATACCAAGACCCCATATGTAGAACTTCTTTATAGCTCCCACTAGATGTGGACGACATAAGAGAAAACCAGCCACCATGGGAAGTTTGCTGTCTTGAGTTCCCACAATAGCCCTTGCTGTGTTTCACAGATGCTGTGTATATTTTTATGTCTGCTTCTACCTTCTTTTTCTCTTGTTCTTCCTAAGTTTGCTCTGCACAGCTCATTTCTCCCATAATCACTCAATGTGAACTTTTCAAATAAACTTTTGGCACTCTTTTTGGTTTGTCTCGTCCAATTCTTTGTTTGAGGCAAGAAGGACTTGGAATGCTTTTGACTGATAAGCCATTTCTAAAGGAACTACCCAATAACCAGATGGACAAACACCTGCTCTGTCACAGGCCCTAGTCCACAAGCAACTACACTCCCTGGACTACTGCTCTGCAAAGTTCCAGCCTCGATGGCTCCCTTTCTGTCGCCTCCTCTGTCACCACCTTGTACAGAAGGCACACTGATCATCTCAGTCTGGATGAAGACACAGTTCTGAGGTCTAAAGGTGGCACCAGGAGGAGGCCTTTTCCTCTGAGAGCTCCTCATCAGTGAACATGGGCCTCAGTAAATAAAAGCACGGGTAAAACCAGGGACTGGCATCTTTAGCAGAGGAGGAACGAGCTGCCTTGCAGCTGGCGAGATTACAGGGCACAGCTTCTGCCACAAAGCAGGGGTCTTGGAAGTCTGCAGGCTCTGTCTCAGCTCGGCAGGAGAAGCATCTTTTCCATCTGAGCTGTGGCACAGACGCCCTTGTGGTAGGGTGCAGCGGCTCTTAGCAGCCACAGTCAGGCAGCTGGCTGGGTGCTCCCAGATCCTGGGAATCTGCGGCACCATAAAGCAATCACACTTTTCATAATTCAAACATTACAGTTGTGTCTACATTTAAATTATAAAACTATAATCTACCAGCATCATCTTGTAATGACTTGAAGCCCACAAACTTGAACTAATTAAAAAGACAGTGTGAACTGAGGGAACCTCCTGTCTCATGGCTAACACTGGTGTGTGGGCCTCAGTTCATACCTTCTGAGTGGGGCCAGCAAACACCCCAGGGTCTGTGCTGTTCTAGGGACCACAATGGCCATTACCAGACATCTGAGATCAATAAAAGGTAGTTTTGTGTGGAGGAAACGAAGGTCTTATCCCTCACAATCAAGTATCTCCACCACCGCACTGACATGCACACGAGGGCCTTCTCTCCAAGAGGCGCAGGACTGGCTCAGGAGAGAGAACAAGCGCAGACGCAGACCAGGACCAAAGCATTTGGCAGTGACAATTGATCTGCCTGGCAAATGGGAAGACCAAAGCTCACTAATGAATAGGAAATTATTGGGAGCCATGGAACTGACCACATGTGCCAGGCTGGGGCATGGCTGTCTCAAGAACAAAGAGTGCCCAAGGCAAGCCACACGAAGAAGCTGCTTCAGCCCAGAGAACACCTGGCCCCAAGACAATCTGAACAGTGAGTTGCTAGGACAACAAGGTGTCATGTGACATTAAATTGCTAAAAGGTATAAATAAATGCTCGTATGATGAAGGGACAGTTCCTTTCTTCCCATCAGAGTAAAGGCTCCGCCTGTCCCCAGCATTAGTCTCTTCTTTATTTTTCTCATCCTCTCACCATCCTCCCTGCAGAAAACATTTGGAGCTGCATGGGTCATGACAGAAAAGCACACTGGGTATTGTGTGTCTTCAACCCTAAAAATCTGTGTCCTTTCTACCACCCCATATTTCCAAGACCACTCACAGATTTAAATAGTCATTTTTTAGGCCAGATGTGGTGGCTCATGCCTCGAATCTCAGCACTCAGGAGGCTGAGGCAGAAGGATCACTGTGAGTTCGAGGCCAGCCTAAACTGCATAGTGAAACCCTCTCAAAAAGACAAAATATGTAGTCATCCTTTATACCTCTTGGGAGAAGAAAAGTCTGTCATTTCTGACAGGTGGTTAGTTGTTTGGACTCCACATGTATTGGTGAGAGTGAGCCTACATGAAATAAATCAGATACATGAAACTTAAATATTGCATGGTTTCTATTATAAGAGAAATCCAAAGTATAGATAATTTAAACAACAAAATGAAAGATAAATAATAAGAAACCTAGAGGTAGAATTTTGAAAATGGGAGGGGGATTAAGAGATGAAGGGATTAGGGGAGGGAAAGTAAAAAGAATTATGAATTATTTTGTGTACATGTACCAACTACCATGATGAATGCAATCATTATGTACTGCAAAATTATATTAATAAAAATGAAAAAAATTAGAAGTTAGTATTAAAAAATAAGAATGGTAGAGCCATACTATGCTCAGTGCACAAACAACATAATTCTGAAACTTGGTCTCATGCGCTGTGCACGGGAGGGGTGCCCCAGGCCCTATCAGCCCCTCTCCCAGTGGCCTCCTCACCCTGAAGGAGGGCATCCACAGGCTGGCCAATTTGGGACCATCTGTGTGTTCTCCTGGTCCTCAGCGGTCTCTGGGTCTCCCTCAGTTCTGAGCATGGGCCCATTCCTAGCTCTCCTAACAGAGTTTAAAAATCACACACGGTGAGCAACCTGACCCTCAACCAGGAATTGGAATGTACAAAAAAGTTGGTGATTTTAGGTCTGCTTGAAAGGATATGAATCCATGGTGTGTGTGCTTCTCCAGCATTTCTCACCTTGTGACAGTAAACACTTTTCTTCATTCTTGGGTTTAAATAGGGACTCTAATCCAAACCCTTCCTGCTGTACACCTGCCTCCTGCCAGATTAACTTTCACAAAAACTGACATCCCAAGAGCAGTCCAAGACATGCGGCATCCACTTGGCATGTGAGGCTTCTCATCCCTCACATGTGCAAAAAGAAAACTTTCAAATGGTGTGTTCAGGAGGAGAAATAAATTGCCCATAATCAGAAATTAAGAGGAATTGTCACAAACTGCCATCACACATTAGGCAGGCTGTCAGGAAAGTGTGATGGAATGGGCTGCTCTCAAAGAGCTTACTTCTCAGGGTACATTTATTTTCCAAGAGATGTTATTATTCAGTAACTTTAGATTCCATTGCTGTGCTTCCATCTGTCACCATGCCCAGGCATTTGGAGGAGGAGCTATGATCATTTTCAGTTGAAAAGGAAGAGAGAAGCTGAGCTACTGCAGTCCACAAAATATCAGTCAGCATGCATATTCTTGAAAATTGTAAGCAAAGATACTATAAACATCCGTGTTTTTGCACAAACTTAAATTTCCATTTTTGTAAGAGAAAAATGCCCTAACATAGATTTGCCAGACAATATATGAGCGGGTATATATGGGTGTATGTGTTATGTTCTGTGAAATCATCAGTCTGTTTCCAAATAACTGTATCACTTTGCAGTCCCACCAGCAACTTAGTACAGTTTGTTTTGCTCTGCATGTTTTCCAACACTGCCATCAATCTATTTAATTTTAGTTTAGTATACAATAACATCTCATTGTGGCAGCTGAACCTTGACAGTTCTGTGACCAAGCACTAATGGATCTAGTCCTTCTGCTGTTGAGTTTGCTAACACTTTCTGGGGTAGCCTGGAGCATACCAGTTCTTCAGGATGGCCTTAGGTGATATCTGAGAGGGGCACGCCATTCTCAAGAGTAGGACACAGGAGTGTTATAAGTAAATTCTGTATAGCTTCTTGGGACTTAGATGTGCCTTTGTGCACAATAACTGTCCACAGGAAGATACGGTGGGCACATTCCCCTGAAATCTGGCCATGATGCTCCTCTCCTGTGAAGCAATATCCTGAGGGGCACGTATTGGGTATAATCAGTTCAAGAAACATGGCTGCAACTTGTGGAGAGAAGAAAACACATCTATGGATGCTCAGTAAGTATACATTAAACAAAAACAAGCCTTCTTTTGAACAGACCTCTGTTTTTATGTAACAAAGTCTCCCCTTCAGTGGGCAGTCCTCTGAGAACATCCCACCACAAAACTGGAGACATCTGTGCCACCAAGGTTGCTGGTCACTCGTACACTGGGTTGATTTTTAATAAGATTTTCTCCCTTCAGTATCTGTCCCCTCTGAACATGGTCCCTTGCTGGTACTGTAAGTTGTCCTCATCACTAAAACCTGTAACATAGCTCCAGAAAACCTTTCCTGCTAGATTTCCCTACTCTCTCCCTCCTCAGAGGGACAATGCCTCCTTACTAAGTGACCCACTGTGCCATGCTCTCTCCTTTCTCATGGCCCCTCTCAGAAGGAGAGGACAATGTGGTTCATCATCTCCAAAGTCTCTAGGTTGACCCTTCTCTGCCACAAAAGCTTCTCTCCCAGCTCGCAGCACTGCAGGCAGTCAGTGGGTTCAGACAAAGCAGGGAGACCAAGAGGAAGGCAGAAAGGGTCTGATCAGTACTGGTGGACCTGGGTTCTTGCTGAAAGGGATTCTGGGAGCTCTGGGAAAGACAGACACTGGCTCTCTGTATCTGCTGAGATCTTGATGCATCAATCAGACAACTTGGCCAATGTAACCACCACTGCAGCTCTCTAGCAAGCCATCCTGTGTCCTGGTAAGCTCACTGAGTCAGGAACAAGCATCTCCTGGGCAGGCCCAGTCGCTGAGGAGGATGATATTTTCTCTATGTTATCTGCAGCTGGGGCTGTGTCCACCACAAAACAAGGCTTCCACCAAGTCAGCTGTCTTCCCTTAGGGCAGGCTTGTTCCAGCCAAATCCTTTCCTACTAGAGGGCTTCAGCACCTAATTGAGGTGCACCTTCCAGATGTCCACATGGTGTAAGTGGAATCATTCAGGTCCTACCAGCATAGAGAAAATAGACCCCTAGAAATGGGAATAATTAACATCTCTGGAAGAGCTTGAAGATTAGCTTTGGAAAAAAACCCAAATCTACAAGTAATTTAATTGCTCATCAAAACAAACTCCAACACACTTAAAATAATATCTTTCTTCCACAGTAAATAAACACTTCAGTGTCCTATATCCATTAAAGTTTACTAGACTTCTAAGAAACAGAAAAAAGGAACACAATCAGTGGGAAAGTCAGTCAATAGAATAAGACCCCAAAATAATAAAGATAGAATTATCAAAAACACTGACTCAGGCACAAAGAAGCCATTCGCCCACCCTCTTGGTGAGTGCCTTCCTCAGGCATCAGCCAGGAGGAAAATCAGAGAGCAGCCCCCGAGATCCTGCCAGGGCCATGCTGGAACCCAGGAGGCTGCACAAAGCAGCCATTCACCTGCCCTCTTGGTGAGCACCCTCCTAGGGCGTCAGCCAGGAGCAGGCCCAGTAGTATTTCCTGTGAGCCTACCAGTGCCAGTGCTTGGAATCCAAACCCCCCCACAATTAGCAACTGGGGACAGAGGTCTGAGCATCTCTTGGCAGGATGATTGTATGCAATATAGCAAATGTGGGGGAGCCTCCTCTATTTTCTCTTTGAGAGCAAGTGTTGTTTTAAATTCTGATTCGTTATGATTAATTGCTTTACTCTTTTCATTATTCTCTTTTGATTGATTTTATGATGTTCTGTTTTTTATTTGATTTTGCTATACCTAATTGACTAGACAACTACTGTGAAGATAATGAGATATACTATGGTACCTATTACTGTTATCCCGGTAACCTGCTGTGAAGTTCTCTACCAAATTCTTTGCACTGTCTCAATTGGCTTTGTTCTGTCTTGTTCTGTTGTATTTCTACTACCTTCAAAAAAAAAAAAAACACACACTGACTCAGATATCGTAAGTGTGTTTGATATGCTGAAAGACATAAAGGAAACAGGAACAAAAAAGAGAGACAAGCAACCAAGTCTAACACCTGAAAATAAGATTCCACTAAGTGGAGTTTATAGGTCAGGCAGCCTGGAGGAAAAGAACCATGACATGAATCCAAAACACAAGAGTGAGAAGGAAGAGGGGAAGATTGTTTAAAGAAATAGTGGTTGATGATTTTTTCCAAAACTGTTGAAAACCAGATCCAGGAAGCTTAGCAAGCTGCAGCCAGTATAATAAGCAGTGATGACCCTGTCAATGTGCATGTCACAAAACTGCTGGATGCCCGTGATAAGGAGCAAAAACTGAGAAGTCACCAGAGGATGAAGGCAAGGTACAGTACAGGGGAATAAAGATAAGGATTTCCACAAACTTCTTGTCAGAAATTATACAAACCTTATGACAGTCAGACAGTATCTTTTCTGTGCTAGGAGGAGAAAGAAAAACTGTCAGCCTAAACCTCTCTATCCAGTGTGAAAGTAAAAGTGTTCAGATGAGCAAAAGCTGAAGAAATTTCTCTGCCATACTTTCACTACAAGAAATATTTTTCTTCTCTTATTTTCAATTTCCTTCAAAGATAACTGTGTAAAGCAAAATAAAAAGTAAGATTTATTAAAACAATAGCAGGGCTGGGGATTTAGCTCAGTGGCATAAGCACCTGCCTTGCAAGCATGTGATTGTGAGCTCGATCCCCAGTACTGATAAAAAAATAATAATAAGAATAGCATAAAGAAAGGGAAAATGGGGAAAGACAAGATGGCCAATCAGTGAGCAACAAAATACAAAGCCTCCTGGGAGAAACAATTCATATGCCAGAATAAAACACCCTGGAGAGACCCAGACAGAGGGAGACGGATCCTCTTGACACAGGAAGAAATTAAAACATAAAAAAGCTTGTCAAATATTTCAGGATTACAACTGAAACAGCTAAAAATTAAGAGACAGCGTTTTCATGGTGACTCGCCAAGTTTGCACCAGCTTGAATCTGCGCTGGCCAGCAGAGTCGCCCAAACTCGTTCCCGCCACCACTCACAGGAAGAACAGCAGTGCTGAAGTCGGGGGTTGGTGAGCCCAAGGGAGAGGCAAAGGGACCTTCATTGATCCACGGTCAGTGCTGGGAATGAGACCCCCCCACCCCACCACGGGAAGGGCGCGACCAAATGGGCGACATGTTGGAATCAGGCAGGAGGAGCCTGAACTGGGAGCAACAGTGACTTCAGTTGGTTGCTCCCTCCCCAGAGCAGATTTGTTGGATTTGCTTAGACTGGGCCACACCCCTGGCCAGGACCCAATGAGCCATCCCAAATCAATTCCCTGAGCTAACAAGTACTAACTTGGCAGCTGAAGTTTGGTTGGCCCGGTGGGGAGGGGCAGGCATATGCAATCACTGCTTACACCTCAGTGACAAGAGCAGGCAGGAGAGGGCAGAGTTCCCACTCCAGTGTGCTTTGGAGGAAATGTGGCCAACAGGGAAGGGGGCTGGGACCTGCACTGTAACCCATGGGAGGAAGCCAAGGCCATGACAGGAGACAGAGGCAGGAGGAGGCCCCCAGCCCAGAACCCTGAGAGCCCTGATCCAGGAGAAGGAAAAACAAGGGAGACTGAAGGCAGCAAACACACAACATCAGACATGGCTTCAATGGACATTAAGAGATATCTTCGGGACCTTGTAGACAAGCTCAAAATTGAAATATTAAATCAGGTAAAGCAGGATATGAGTAGAGTAATAAAAGAAATGCTCTCAGGAAGCATCTCTCAGGATGATACAGACAGAAGAAGGGAGGAACACAAAAAAAGGAGAGAAATATTCGATAAAGAATATAAAGAAAATATAGAATACATGAAGCAGATTCAAAGAGACTACCAGGAAATTAAAACCTCCATTGAAAGCTGGCAAAATGCCTCAAAAGAAACTAAGGATAGACTATCAAATCTTGAAGATAAGTTGGCAGTGTGTGATCATGAAAGGAAAGATCTCTTAAAAATAACAAGGAAACAGGCAGTAACAATACAAAGGCTAGAAGATGACAAGAGAATCTACAATTTAAGAATAAGAACCATGAATGAAGAAACAGGAATACATACAGGTGAATTACAAAGGCTATTCACAGAAATAATTAAGGAAAAACTTCCCAAGCATGGGAAAAGAAAATGACATTCGGTTGTGTGAGGCATACAGAACTCTAGCCACCTACAACCAAAGCAGATCTACACCCAAACATATAATAATCAAGATGCCAGAAATTCACTATAAAAAAAGAATACTAAAAGCTGCCAGAGAAAAGAAACAGATTACCTATAAAGGTAAGCCCATCAGAATCACAGCTGACTTCTCAACACAGACCATCAGATCAAGAAGAGGTTGGGGCAAAGTGTTACAAGCCCTGAAAGAAAATAACCTTCAGCCCAGATTGATGTACCCTGCAAAACTGTCACTAGAAGTTGATGGAGAAACAAGATGCTTCCATGACAAAAAGGAACTGGGGGAGTTTGTGACCACCAGTCCAACACTACAGATAATACTGAAGGACATTCTAGAGAGAGAGAAAAAAAACACCAGGATTTTAGGAACAGTGGCAGAAAGGGCTCAATGAGTGGGGCAGGCAGTAGAATGAAGGAGAAAACTAGACAAACAAAGGCAGAAAAACAGTATAGCAGAAATGAGGCAGAGAAGGATAACTAGAAACTATAATATAGATGGTCTTGATACACCATATTGCAAATAGTGCACCACGATTTAAAACCCACATTACCCACACTGCTCTGCTTAGATGTATTATATTCTGTTCCAGTCATTTTTACCTGTACTAGATTTGAGGGCACAGACAGTAATCCCGAAAATAACAGGATATAGTACGATAATCATCCTTAATTTCCTATTAACTTAATCTAAAGCTCTGTAAAACCTACACTGTTTTACCATGACTGATGGTAATTGAATCTGGTTTGTTGGATCACTGTTTTGTATTGATTTTATTCAAAGCTGTTATAATTGACAATATCAAGTCTGAGAGTATAGACAACTGCACTTAAGATGACAAGATCCACTAGAATATCCACTCTGGTCTGATTATTACCTGCCTTTGAAGTTTTATACTGTCTAAAATATTTTATTTTTACTAATATTGCTACTTACTGCTATACTCAATCATACTGCTATATTCAATTATGCCTGTTGATATAGACATTCTATTGAAGATAATAAGAAACAACACAGTAATCATTGTAGATCACCTTGTACTGTGGTTTTATATGACTTTTTGGTTTCATGCTTTTATAGGAATTTGTTTTGTTTTGTCTTGCTATGTTTTGTTTTTCCCTCTAATACAGAAATGATAGAAATACATGAAGATATTCATGCATTAGTACCTGTCTACACTCTCACTGTTTGACTATCTACTTTGTATGCTTTAATTTTGTAACTTGAGCAACTATTTCTAAGAGGACAATATGTAATTTTAACTAGTGATTTCTTATTGTTTATCTTTTTTTTGAATTCTGTATTACCTTTACCCTTTACATGCTTTTGTTTCTCTTTAAATAAAATTTTTAAAAAAGAAAGGGAAAATGGAATTATTATGTTGTAAGTGCCTAATTATTCTTGCAGTAGTGTAATGTTATTTAAAGGTACATTTTGATGAGTTAAGAATTCATATTTTAAATCAAGGCAACAACTAAAAATAAAACAGATAAATAGTATGCAAGTCAAGACAATAAAATGGAGTCCTAAAAATATAATCAATTAATCTATAAGCCAGGAAAAGTGAAAAACCAACAAAGAAGATGTGGGGATAAATAGAAAACAAATAGTAGAATTGATTGCAACCACAGCAAAAATTATACTAATGTCTCTAAACAGTGTTATCAAAAGTCGAATATTTCTATACTAGGTAAATGAAACATAGTTACGTAGTCTACAGGTATCCACACTAGATATCAAGACACAGGTAGCTTAGAAGGAAAAGGATGAAAAAAGACATGCAACAAAAACAAAATCCATTAAAAAAAAAAAAACTGAAGCGGCTGCATTAATATCATAAAAATAGATCTCTGAACCAGAGATAGTGCCAGGAACAGAGAGGCACACTATATTGATGTTGATACTGGGGTGAATTTGTCAGGAAGACACAACAACTCCAAAGACATAGGCACCTGAAAACAAAGCTGCAAAACACACAAGTCAGAAAAGATGAGACTGAAAGGAGGCAACAGATAAAACAGTGGTTGTGATTGAATCTCTGCCCTCTTCTCAGTCACAAATGGATGGATGGACAAACAACCATGCAAGACAAACAAGCACAAAGTCTGGTGTTTAAAGGACTTACCAGAACTGTGACCAGAGGCTGCACTACAGGTCCCAAGCACCCCACTTACTAAAGAGAATGGCCCAAAACTGGGGATGTAGTCTCTCAGCAAGAGACAGCTGAATCAGCCTCTCTCCAACCATCACTGCACAACCTCCTGCTGCGCCCCCACCCAGCAGGAGACCACTGTGTGATCACAGTTGTAAGCCTTCACCTCAGTGGCACAAGGTCTATGGGAAAGAGGCTTCCCTAGCATGAGACCCACCATGAACAGGGTGGGAAAAGCCCCCTGTGGATCCAGAAGGTGCCTGCCAGGAGGGAGATGGTCATGTCTTCCTGGCTGACCAGCAGCCAGATCCTGTCACAGTCCCCAGAGCTGAGGGGCACTAAAGGATTACTGGAGAAGTTGGTCTGTGGTCCCGGGAGTTATGTGGTACCTAAACTACAGAAAGCACTTTCTTCTCTAGAAAGTTTTGCAGAAGAAAAGCTTGCAGAGGTGCCTGAAGGCAGAGGCAGGAAGGGACTGTGGTCACAGTCACAGAGGCTTTTTAGCACCCCTTCAGCCCAAATGGTCTGGATGTCAGGAGGGGTGGCCTAGTTCTTGTGGGCCTACACACAAGGAGCCCAACGGACAGAGGAGATGAGAGCGAGCCACAGTGAAGGCACAGTAGCTGTCTGGCTGGAGAGGTCACCCTCAAGGACCACAGAGCCTCTGCCCCCTCCTCTTCTGGTCTCCAACATCACAGGACTTGGGCAGATCTGAGAGAATAATGATCCTCAGATCAGATGGCTCTAAGCCCAGTGAGAAGGCCATGCATCCTCCCGGCAGAAAACTGGCTCCCAAGTCAGAGCTGGGTCTGGAGTTTGAATAACTCAAAGAAACTGGAAACCTAAGATCTGCCAAAAACATTTCTAAAGCAAAGCAAAAGAGCACAGTGATCAGGAATCATTAACCTACTTCCTATTCACATCCCATGAACTGAGGTGCTAAACAACCCAGGCTGAGTATTACCCAAATAGTGGCACCTTTGCCACAAGTCCCCACCACATGGGCATACATGACATTTATTAGAAGCAATGGTGCACCAAGTCATGTACTTACTGTTGAGCATTTGAATTATTTCCAGTTTTCTTTTTTCTTAGGAACAAGGTTGCTATAAACATCTTGCTATATATTGCTCTGTTTTTCTTCTCAGCTATTTCCTTGGGTATGTGCCTCAGTTCTCACCTAAAATGGCATTTTTGGAAGCTCTGATTCCCTGGGGAGACTTTCCCATGTGACCCTGTGGGTGGCCTCTTCAAGTCAGTCACTCTACCTGAAGTCACAGCAGGACACCAAGTGGCAGGATGTGGTTTCCTCTTGCTGTAGGTGAGGGCATGTGACTCAGATGGGCTTACACCCAGACTAGCCCAGCTGGCTTGCACAGCTGCAGGGCCCAGGTGGACTGGCTGCAGGCCCTTCCTCCAAGGCTCAGAGGACACACCCGGCCATCTCTTTATCACTTTGCTCTGCCTCTCCAGGGCCAACCGCATCCTCAGCCTGAAGTGGCCCAGGGATGGAGGTAGTGAGCACCTCACACCTTCACAAAACACAGCAGAAGAAAACTTCTCCCTGCCACAAGCCCCAGCAAACACACTTATCTCACCAGCTCCAAATGAGTAGTGAGCTATCTCTGAATCAAAGACAGGCTAGTGGGCAAGTACCATGACAGACCTGAAGCAGGCACTGCTGGGAGGATCTTGTCATATGGCCAGAAATGAGGAAGAGATGATTCTAAGGAAGATCTGGACTACTGGGAGTGAGCATGAATCATCGGTATTTGTTGCCCCCACACGTCTCTCTCCCACCAGGACTGAAAACCACGACTGCCCATCAAGGCAGGGACTACATGAGGGTTACTGTTGTACCTATAGTGACTGGAACAGTGCCTGAACACAGCAGGTAAGTAAATGCTTAGCAACTATTCACTGAGTGATTAAATTCTCCAAAGTAGAACAACCAAGTCTGAGAATTTAAAAATATTTAAAGACCTTACTACATTTTGCTAGATGTTTCTCTAGAAAAAAGTAGTACTTTACAGTGGAATTGTAGTAAACAATATATATTGGTATTGTATACTAAAATAGCTATTTTCCCCAAATAGCACCAGCACTGAGTTTTATTGTTCTTACTCACTTTTGATAATAGAGTAGGTGTTTAGTCTATGTTTAAGCTGCTTTCTTTTATATAACTTGGGTCATTAACAAAGTTGGTCCAATTATCGGGTGCTACAATGTTATTTATAAATTGCTTATATATTTAAAAATGCATTCATTAATATTTTATAAACCTCCAAGTTACATCTTATAGTAAATTTCCACAGTGATTAGGCTCTGAGGGTTTTTTTTTAATTGTGAGAAAATACACACAGTCTAAAACTTAGTGTTTTAACTGTGCATTTAGCATTTTAACTGTGTGAAGTACAGTGTACAACAGCTCTTCAGAACTTTCTCTATCTTGCCAAACTGAAATTTTCTACAGATTAAACAATAACTCTCATTCCTCTCTTCCTCCACTCCCTGACAGCCCCCTTTCTACTTTTCATCTGTGAGCTGGACTAATCCGCAACACCTCACGTACATGAAGTCACACAGTAATTGTCCTTTTAGACTAGCTCATCTAGGTGGAAGAGGGCGTCAGAGTTTCCTTTCTTTTTAGGGATGAGTTATAGTCCACTAGCTGGAGAGGCCTCATTTTGCTCAACCATCATCTGTTGATGGACACTTGCGTTGCTTCTGCCTTTTGGCTAACGCTGCCATGAACGTGGGTGCACACACACACTTCTGTTCGTGATCCTGTTTTCCATGGCAGCTGTTTCATTTTACACTCCCACCAACAGGGCTCAAGTGTTCCAGTTTCCCACATCCTTGCCAGTGCTTCTGACTTTCTGATTTTTGGTGTGTGTGATCCGAGGATTTCATATTCCTTCCAAAGGCATGGAGCTCAGCAAGATGTGTCAGTCCAAACTCTGACTGGACAGAAGGCAGGCAGGTAGGTAGTTGGGTGTGCTGATCAGTGACTCAAGGTGAAGTAGTACCAATAATGTTTTAACAGTGTTGAGAGGCCCTTTGGTTATTCTCAATGAGATTATTTGTTTGTTTTTGATTTTGTGTTGCTATTGAGTTGTATGAATTATTTCTGGATATTTTGTACAGCACAGAAAATAATCAACAAAATGACAAAAGTAATATATGGAATAAGAAAACTATGTAAAACCATAATCCAGTAAGAGGATACTATCCAAAATATATAAGCCAAAATATGCATGATCCATTAAAAAATGGGCACAAGGCCTAGCTGGGCATTATTCCAAAGAAGATGTATAAATAGCTGAGAGGTGAGCTATGAGCCACAGGAGCGCTGGGATGGAGCGATGCCCAGCCTGAACTCACCTGGGAAAAGACATCCAGAGTGTCTGGACAACAGGAGGAGAGCACCCTGGTTGAAGCAAAGAAGCCAGCTAGCAGTTGACGGACATAGCCCGGGACAGGTGGGAATGAACGCAGAAGAGGAGGGTGGGAAGGGGTCAGAGCGTAGGTGCAGCTTGAGGTTTGAGCCATGGACACTGGGAAATGTCGTGGATGTGGGAAGCAGAGAAAGAGAACTCAAGGTGATTCTAGGCTTCATCCTAAACACTGGTGGGATGAGTTGCCATCCACCAAGAGACCTCCTGAAGGAGCAGGTTTGGCAAGAGACTGGAGCTCAGCAAGATGTGTCAGTCCAAATTCTGACTGGACAGAAGGCAGGCAAGTAGGTAGTTGGGTGTGCTGATCAGTGACTCAAGGTGAAGGTCAGGATGAAAATGTAGCCAGAAAACAGCCCAGCCACCTCTGACTTGTGGCCACATTACGGAGAGGCCAGAGGCTGGCCCATCACTCCATCATTCATGTTCATATCCCGTAAGGTATTTGTAATTGGTTGCAGAGACTGAAAAACTTAAGAGAATTAGGAAACAAAACTCTGAAACAGAACAAAGTGTTTCCAGTGATTCCCTCCCTGGGATCCAAAGCCTGCTGCCTCCCCTTCTCTCCTCCCTCCCCACCCCATCATCAGCTCCCATCACCAGCTCTTCCACGCTCCCCTTCCTGCCTATGCCTGGGAGCCCTCCCAATGGTTCTCAGTTCTCCTGCTGCATTCCCTAGAGACTCCTCCCAGCCTCAGTCTGCAGTCCCTGCTCCCAGATCACCCTCACATCAGCAGAGCCCCTCCACATAGTTAATTTACACTGGTATGGTGGTTATTTAATCAATGGCTCTCTGGCCCTTAAAACATCATCACGGAGCAGGATTGGTTCACTGTCTCCCCAGAATTCAGGCAATCTCTGGCTCAGATATGTAGTTATGGATAAATCAATGGCTAATCAGGGGAAGAACTCAGACAACAGATATCCCCTTAATGTCTTGAGAACTATAAAACGCAAATGTATAACTAAGGTGCAAGCCTCCCACTTTCATATTAACGATCCCTGCATAACTACACTAAGGTGGAATAAATGATATTTAAATACATTTACATGTTATGAGGAGCAGGCTTTTTTCCCAAGAGCTGCAAAGCGTGGACTAACTCTTATGACTTCATGTCAGATGACTTATTATCAGAATTGTTTAATTTTGTTCTTTTCTTTCCCAATCAAACCCACTTCCAGAGGGCTTAATTTCAAAGAACACCCAACTATCAGCATGATTTGCATCATTATTTCAACTATAGCAAGTTTGTGCATTAGAAACACTTCAAAGAGTCAACAACTGGGATCTCATATTGTTGAAAAGTTTCTGCACTTTAAAAAAAATCACCAACAGAGTGAAAAGAAAATCCACAGAATGGGAAAGAATTTTAGCCAGCAATCCCTCAGACAAATGACTTATATCCGGAAGATATAAAGAACTGAAAAACATCAAGCCTCCCAAATTCAAAGACTCTCTCTAAAAATGGGCATCTGAGATGAACACACAGTTCTCAGAGGAAGATATACAAATGGCAAACAAATACATAAACAAATGTTCACCATTACTGGTCATTTGAGAAATGCAAATTAAAACAGCACTGAGATTTCATCTCACTCCAGAAAGAATAGCTGACATCAAGAAATCAACTGACAACAAATGTTGGCGAGGCTGCAGGGAAAAAGGAACACTGATCCACTGTTAGTGCGAGTGTAGTCTGGTGCAACCACTATGGAAATCAGTATGGAGAAATCTCAGACTAGGATTGGACGCTCCATTCAATCGAGCTATTCCTTTCCTAGGTATTTTCCCAGAAAAACTGAAAAGTTCATATCACAGTGATATATGTGCACCCATGTTCATAGCAGCACAATTTGTGATAGCTAAATCCTGGAAACAACCAAGATGCCCATCAACTGCAGAGTGGATGAAAAAGACATGGTATTTTTATACAATGGAATATTACTCGGCTATAAAAAGGATGATCTTGAGGCCTTCATAGGTAAATGGAGACCACTTGAGACTCTCCTCATTAGTGAAATAAATAAGAATCATACTTGAAATATCACATTGTGTCTCTAGTGTAAAAAGTAATAAAAAATGTAGGAGTAATAAAACCCAAAATGTGTAATTGCTATTGTAAAAAAGAAAGGAAAAGGAAGTGCTCCAAAGGATACAACTGCATGTATGTTTAAGTGTGTAAGATAGATGACTATACTGAGTTTTTTTTAGAGCATTGAGCAGAACTGTTTGCAGTCTCACTGTTTGAATGTCTACTTTGCATGATTTAATTTTGTAACTTGAACAACTATTTCCAAGATGACTGAATGTAATTTACCAACTAGTGATTTCTTAGTGTTTTTTTTTTCTTTTTTTCCTTTGGAATTCTGTATCTTTGCTACCCTTTTTTTTCTTTTTTGCTTTTTTTTTCCCCTTTAAATAAAATTTTAAAAAACTATATTAAGTTTGTAAGGCCTACATTTTATCACTAGTATTGGCACTTTCATTTTCCTTTTGTTTTTATAAAATCAAAAAGGACAAATGCAGTACAATCTTTAAATACACAAACTGTTGTCTAGTTGGAAATAGCAGCTCTGTCAGCCAGCCACCCCGAACTGGCTGCAGAAATAAATGCCAGGCACCAGTGCAGCAGGGTCATTTGAACAAATCAAGGGGATTTCTAGTTGAATCTTTAAAGGAAGTGCAAGCTGTCTGTAATTCAGACACACAAAATCCAAAGTTTTCCCAAAATGGGTTTGCCAAGAGCACTGCTGTTGCCATGACTTTTGCACTTACTGTGTGAAAAGTACAAACTTAATCTATTAGAGTGGACTATAAGAGGAAAAGATAATGCAACAATAATTAAAACCCTGGGATAAAGAAAGAAGTATACAGTGACAAGCTGAAAGAAAAAACATATTTATATGTGTATGTATATGTATATAAAAAGTAGTAAAGATGCTCTGAGTTTTCTGAAAGAAAGATTTGTGCTGGCTTTGTTCAGACAATTGAACACAGATGTCTTGTGCTCTGAGTGAATGATTTTGAGAGAACAATGCGCAATGTGTGTCTTTGTATGTATGTCAGTGTATGGCTTTGTTGTTCCCGAATGACATGCTTTGAAATTTTGTTGTAGTTTTTTCTTCTTCTTCTCCTTCTCCTTCTCCTTCTCCTTCTCCTTCTCCTTCTCCTTCTCCTTCTTCTTCTTCTTCTTCTTCATTTCTTTTTATCTTTGAATAAAATGGATTTGAAAAAAAAGCATACAAAAACAACTTCAAAACAAGAATGTACCAATAGAACATGTGGGGAAAGGGAAAGGTGTTTCAGCTAGCTGATCTTGAAAATCAGTGGACTACAAGCTGCCAGTGCACCAGGGCAAGAGCTATCAGCTATTCCTGAGCTCTGCATCATGTTGGAACTTGGGGCGCTGGGAGAACAGGCAGCGTACTTGCCACCCTGGTAAGTAGCTGGGGGCCTGCCGGTGCGCAGGCTAAGAATCAGACATCGATCCATCCATTCCTACCCCACCCCAACATTAGCAAGTGGGAGCTGGAGTTTTGAGTATCTCTTTGGAGGATGAATGTATGCAATGTGGCAAGTAAGAGCGATTTCCTTCTACCATCTCTTTGAAGGCAAATATTTTTATCACTTCCTCAGTTTTGATTAATGATACTGCTCTATTCAATATTCTGTTTTTATAAGTTCGATATTTCCTTCCATTTTGCTCTACCTGATTGAAACAACAGCTAATGTGAACAGAACAGGGTGTACTATTGTGCCTATTGCTGGTGTCCTGGTGACCTGCTGTGAGGTTCTGTGCCAGTTTCACTGCACTGCCTCCCATGAGTTTGTTCTGTCTTGTTCTGCTGTATTTTGCCACCTTCAAAAAAAAAAAAAAAGTAGATAACAAAGTAACAAAATGCCTCCCAAAACCTCCTTACCACACCAAAGCTGATCCTTGGGGCATGAATGAGGAGAAACTCAAAAACAAAGCAACAGAATAATATAAGGTGATTAAAAAGTAGATAACAACAACAAAACATGTCAGTAAGGTACTGAGCAACCTGATACAGGATATAACTAAACAAATAATGAACTTAAAAAGTAAAAGGAAGAAAAGAAAGTGCTCTAAAGGATATAATTGCATTTTATGTTTAAGTGTGTGGGATTGATAACCATGTTGCTAAGTTGTTACTGGATCATTGAACTTCTCTGCAGTCTCACTGTTTGAATGTCCACTTTGTATGCTTTAATTTTGTAACTTGAACAACTATGTCTAAGAAGACAATATGTAATTTATCAACTCGTGATTTCTTTTCTGAAATTCTGTATTGTTTCTACCC
>PVLA01002414.1:54630-271679 GCA_004027455.1 Hydrochoerus hydrochaeris
AAAGAAAGAAAGAAAAAAAGAAAGAAAGAAAGAAAGAAAGAAAGAAAGAAAGAAAGAAAGAAAGAAAGAAAGAAAGAAAGAAAATCACTGGACTAGAAGTGATTTGAACCAGACCAGCTGAGTCAAGCATTGAAGCCCAGAGGCAAAGAGGGGATCTTAAGGACAGCAAGAGAAAAAACAACTTGTCACAAACAAGCAGTCCTCAAAAGATTACCTGCTGGTTGTTCCTTAGGAATCATGGTGGCCAAAAGGCAGTGGGATGACATATTCAAACTCCAGAAGAAAAAACTTTCTTCAAAAACTCCATAGCTGCACAACTGCCTTTCTTTTTTTTTTTTTAATCCATTTTATTCAAGGATTAAAAGAAAGAAAGAAAAAAGAAAAAGAAAAAAAACTGCAACAAAATTTCAAAATCTTTCAATCAGGGGACAACTGCCTTTCAAGAGTGAAAGATAAATTAAAACATTTCCAGGTAAACAAAAGCTACAGGAGTTCCCAGTAGATGTGCCCCGCCCCAAGAAATTCTAAAGAGAATCCTTCAGGCTTAAATGAAAGGACACGATTTAAAGCCATAAAAGAGAAAGAACATTGGCTAAAAGTAACTTCAAAGTAAGTATAGAAGCCAGGATTGTTGTGTTTGATCAATTTTTACCTTCCCCTTTCACCTGTATGATTTGATAAGCAGGCACACTGAATAATAATTATGACTCTGTTCAGAGGCACATGGTATATAAAGATGTAATGTGGCACAATGTGAAGGGGAGGTACAGGGATGTACAGGAATGAAGCATTTGTTTTAGTGAAACTGAGCTGACGCTAGTCAAAGCAGGTTTTTAAAATAATTTTAAGATATTCAATGTAATCTCCAACATAACTACAATAAAATAACTTTAAAAATGTACAGAGAGAGTAAAGAAGGGACTCAAAATGCTAAACTATTAAAATCAACTAAATTTTAAAAAATCAATAATAAAATAAACGAGAAAAAAAACTTTTTAAACTTATCTGTATTTGTTACCTCTTAAAGCAGAATGTGATGTGGGCACTCCATTTCCATTCACTGGCCTTGTTCTGAATTATTTCTCAAATATCAGTGCAATATACCTAGGAAATTTAGTTTATTCCTCTAAACGATACTTCTCTTTGGGAAACAAGCCCCATGCAGTTTCTGCCTTCGAGTTGGAGAAACAAAAATTTATGTCCTGCAAAAATCTGATAGATTAATGCCAAAAGAAAATACTTTTATGTCATATAGTCATGTTAAATATAAGTGGATTAAACTCTGATTAAAGAGAAGAGATTGACAAGATGGCTATGAATTTTTAAAGTCATTCCATTTATACACTGTTTATAAGAGATTCACTTAAGCTGGGAGAACCCTAGTGACAGCTGTAGTGTAGAGCCGGTGGAGGCTGAAGCGGTGGCAGGTATAGGGAATGACTGCGCCCGTTGCCTGAGGAACACATTTCTTTGGTCGCCCCTGGCACATTGGTGATTTCTGTGTACCTGGCCCCATGTATGTGAGCGAAATCGTCGAAGAGCTGCAGGGCTTTTTGGCTGCTGAACAGGACATCGGAGAGGCGAGCCTCTGCCCTCCCATTCCCTTTTTGTTTTTTGGAGCCTCTGTCACTCTGTCAAGAGCAAGAGCAGTGGGGACACCTCTGAGGGTGGTTTGCTGTGGTTTGCTTCCTCTCTAGTTGCAGGAAATTGGAAAACTTTTACAGAGTTTAGAACAAACAACTCGAGAGATTTTAACTTTATGGCAAGGGATCCATCAAGGTGCTGGGTGTCAGGAAATTCCAAAGAGGTGTTTGAAAGCTCGAGAACATTTCGGCACAGTAAAAACACATCTAACATCATTGAAGACCAAGCTCCCTGCTGAACAGTATTACTGAAAAAATTTGCTGGCCCTTGCTGTAAAATGGTGAATGAAGTGCAGAAAAGCAGGACAGTTGAACCAGTGAGGTCTTCAGAGACCATCTGCTCTGGCAGTTGCATGCAGGTTGGCCTCTGGCTGGATTCACTCTCAGAAAAGTTTCATGAGCACTGGAGGTTTGTGTTGCAAAGAAACCTTGGTCTTCTTGGCAGCATGTGTTGTATATCTGGAAACAGAAACACTAGTGACCCGAGAAGCAGTTACAGACATTCTTGGCCTTGAACCAGATCAGGAGAAAAGTTTTCATCTGGATGTAGATTATCTCTCACGAGTTTTAAATCTTGCTAGTGAGCCATCGAGACTGTCAGCAGTGTGAGTGTGGAGACCACCCCCTGCCTCCCCACATCTCTACCTTCATCCATGAGCTGGATTCCTGTTTCCGCCTTCTCAACCTCAAAAACAACTCTCTGAGGAAGCGTTATGACTGCTTGAAGTATGATGTGAAGAAAGTAGAGAAGGTGAACTTCACAATCAGCAGGGATGGGTTGGATGGTTTTTGCCTTTGACTGGGCCTTAGAGGGTTCAGCTATCAGTGCTCCTGGGACAAGTGCTGGTGTGGACAGCAGCAGGGAGCCAGCAGGAGAGGAGGGTCATGTGGCCAGGGGCACCTTTTCCTGTCTTATGTGCAGTCCCACTCCTCCAAGGAACAGGACATCACTTTTATTGTTTTTAAAAAGGTGACGAAACAGTGCCTGGGTTCTTGGCATCCTTCCTCGTGTCATCAAGCAGCCCAACCTCTTCCTAAACTGAACACTAAGGAAGTAGTTCCCCAGATACCTTCACTGAGGAGAAACAAAAAGAAACAGTTGGCAAAGCATTTTTGAGCTGACTCTAAGAGCATAATTTTGATTTCAATCCCTAGTTTAAAAATATACTTTGGAAGCAGGGAGGGAAAAATGACTGGTATTCTGTCAAAGGGTTAGGAGAGGTAGTAGAGACACGGTTCGGAGGATATTTAAATGTATGTACCATTGTTTGGTGGTAGATTATCTTTTTTGACAAATGTTTTATTAAAAATTATTGAATCAGAAAAAAAGATTCTCTTGAGAGAGAAGGGTACAAACAGGTTAAAGCAGAAGAGAGGACCAAGGCATTCCATGCAAATAGCAGCAAAAAGTGAGCGGATGGTTCTGTTATTGTCACACAAAAATGGACTTTAAGTCCAAAAAAAGCTGCATGACAACAAGAAGGTCATCATATATTAATAAAAGTTTTGATACATCAAAAGGATAAAAGAATTATAAACATAAAATGAAGCTTTATACAGTGGTGGGACACTTTAGCACCCCATTTAGTAATGGGTAGAATCAACAGGAATCATTAAGAAAACAGAAACCAGGCATGGTGGCACAGGCCTGTAATCTCAGCACCTGGGAGGCTGAGACAGGAGGATTGCTGCAAATTCAGGACCACCCTGGGCTACAAAGTGAGCTCAAGGCCAGTTTGAATTGCATAGTGAGACCCTGTCTCAAAAAGACAAAAAGAAAGAAAGAAAGAAAGAAAGAAAGAAAGAAAGAAAGAAAGAAAGAAAGAAAGAAAGAAAGAAAGAGAAAGAAAGAAAGAAAGAAAGAAAGAAAGAAAGAAAGAAAGAAAGAAAGAAAGAAAAAGAAAGCATATGACTTGGTCAGATAACCCCAGCACTCTGGGAGGCCAGGTCAGGAGAAACAGAAGTTCAAGCACAGACTGGGCAATTTGGCATAACCCCAGCACTCTGGGAGGCCAGGTCAGGAGAAACAGAAGTTCAAGCACAGACTGGGCAATTTGGCAAGACCCTGTCAAAATAAAAAGGCCTGGTTTGTAGCTGGGTTCAGCCCCCATTATAGAAAGGGTGCGGAAAGGAAAGGAGAGGAAAAAAAAAAAAAAAGGAGGGAGGACAAAGGACTTGAACCACACAATAAATCAACAAGACCTGAAACTTCTGGAAACTTTACCACTCTACCCGGCAAGAGTGTCTCACATTCCCCTCAAGTGCACAGAGCGTTATCTTCACTAGAGCATGTTTCAGGCCATAGATCAAGTCTTAATAAATTTAAAAGATTGAAATTATAAAAGTATCTTTTCTGATCACAATAGAATGAAGCTACAAATCAATAATAAAAGTATAAAGTTCACAAAAATAAGAGAACTCAAGCACAATCTTGGAAAACCCAATGGGTGGAAGAATAAATTACAAGTGAATTTGGGGAAAACCTTGACATAATAAAAATGAAAACAATGTAAAATGTAGAGAATAACAAAACAATAGAGGAAATCAATGAAACAAAAGGTTGTAAAAATATCAACAAAATTGACAACTGGAAATTAACTAGATGGGTCAAAAAAGAAGAGGAATGACTTAAAATTGCTAGAATCTGAAATAAAAGAAAAAACATTACTATTTCTTCACAGAAATAGAAAAGCTTATAACAGAATACCATGAATAATTATGTACCAGTAAATTAATAATTTAGATGAAATAAAAAATTCCTAAAAATACACAACCTACCAAAATGGACTCATAAAATATGTATAGAATTCCAGGAGACTGAATCAGTGATAAAATATCTTTAAAGAAAGTGAGACCTGGACCTTAAGTAGTAAATTCTACCAAACATTTAAAAAATTTACACCAATTTGCTCAAATTTTTCCAGTAAATTGTACAAAATGCTTCTAATTTATTCTAAGGCCACCATTGCTATGATACCAAAGCCAAAGACATCACACAAAAAGAAAAAATGATTCATAAATCCTCAACAAAATACTAGCAAACTGATTCCAAGCAGCAAATATTAAAAGAACTGTAACTTGTGACCAAATGAGATTTGCTCTAGAATACAAGTATTATTCAGCATATGAAAACCAATTGATGTAAAGAACCTATCACAAAATGTAGAGCTAAATAGCACCTAACAAAATGCCTTTGTCACTCTCCTTGGTGCAGAAAAAGTATTTGACAAAATTCAGCATGCTTCATCATAAAAATACTCAGCAAGTTAGGAGTAGACAGAAACTTAAATATGAGAAAATCCATATATGAAAAACAATAGCTAATATCATCTTCAGTGCTGATAAGATTGAATTTTTTCCCTTACACCAGAAACACTTTCACCCCTTCTATTCAGCATTGTACCGGAATTTCTAACAAAAGCAAGCAGACAAGGAAAAAAGAAACTAAAGGCTTCAAAATGAAAAAAAAAAAAAAAGTGAAATTATCTTTGTAAAATGACTATATATGGAGAGAATCCTAAAGATTCCTAAAAAAACAACAACAAAAAAAACCTGTTGGAACTACTGAATGTACTCAGCAAAATTCAAGATACAAAATTAATACTAAAAAATTAGTAGCATTCCTGTAAGTAGCAACAAATATCCTGAAAAGTAAATTAAGAAAAAAATTCCAAGTTTAGGAGTTTAACTTAATGGTACAGCACTTGCCTACTATGCATGGGGCCCTAAGTTCTACCTCCAGCACCTCTAAGAAGGAAGAAAACAATTCCATTTATGACAGCATCAGAAGAATAAAACACAGTCCTCCTGCAACATCTGAGGGGGATTGGTTACAGGATCCCTCCAAGTACCAACATTCTGCAGTGCCCAACACTTGTCCATAAAATGACAGTTTGCACCTCACCTCCACACCTCTTGCAATGTACTTTAAATCATTTCTCTACAACTGGTAATGTCTTAGGTATTAAATGTTAAATAAATAGTTGCTATACTGTATTGTTGAGGGAAACGATGACAAGGGAAGAATCTGTACAGAAGTAATTTTTTCCAGAGAGTCTTTGATTTGTAGTTGGCTCAGCTGAGGCTGTGGCCCCTGCATCCACCCCCAAGCAGAAGGCTTAGGCCACATTTACCCAGGAGACAGAAAACTTACACACTGAAAAACAACATACTGCTGGAATAAATTTTAAAAAGATGTAAGTAAATGGATAAATATCTTTTAAAAAAAGATATAAGAGGGCTGGGGATTTAGCTCAGTGGCTTAAGTGCCTGCCTGGCAAGCATGAGGTCATGAGTTCAATCCCTGGTACCAAGAATAAAATAAAATAAAATAAAATATGCTTCAGTCTTTAAAAAAAAAAGATATAAGTAAATCTATGATGGTATGAATGTTTGTGTCCCACTAGTTTAGAATGTTGACCTCCCTCTCCTGAGGCAGTGGTGTTAGGAGGTGGGGCCACTGGGGAGTACTCAGGTCATGGCCTCCTGTAAGTGTTGTACCTTCACAGAAGAAGCCAAACAGAGCTGCCCCAATCTCTTCACTATGGCAAGACATGATGCGAAATATGCCATGGAGGAAATAGACTTTCATAGACCCCTGCTCTGTCCTGACATTGGTGGACCCCAGCACCATAGGAAAGCAGGAGGGCAGCAGCCTGGGGGCAGGGATGTGTGGGAACTACTGCTTACTGGGTGTGGAGTTTCTATTTGCAATGATGGAAGTTTCACAGTGGTGATGGTTGCATGCCTGCAATCCCAGTACTTGAGCTGCACAGTCAGGAAGATTGCTGTGATTTCAAGGCCAGCCTGGGTCTCACAGTGAGTTCACTATCAGTTTGAACTACATAGAGAAATATTGTCTCAAAAAAAAAGAGAAGGAAAGATAAAAAAAGGAAGGAAGGAAGGAAGGAAGGAAGGAAGATAACATTATGAATTTTTTTTTTTTGGTTCCGGGGATCAAACTCATGACCTTGTGCTTACAAGGCAGGCGCTTAAGCCACTGAGCTAAATCCCAGCCCCACATTACAAATATATTAAAACCACTGAATACTTCACTTAAAAGTGGTTAAAATGGTAATTTTTTGAGACAGGATATGACTATGTTGTTTAGCCTGGTCTTGACCTCCTGTGGTCAGGTGATTCTCCTGCCTCTGCCTCCTGAGTCGCTGGGTTGATGGATATGCACTGCCACGGTGCACTAAAAAGAAAGAGCACTATTGTTTCTATGACAAATATCTTGAATGGTTTGGAGAGCTTCCATAAAGACAAGTTGCTAAAAAAGAAAAACAAAAAAGTGCTGTCAGAGTCTGTGCACATGAAGCAGCTCTACCAGACTGGGAGAAATAGTAAAAATCTACATAGATCTCCCCTCATGCTGCACACACAAACTCTTGCTCCCACTTTAGGAAATCCTAAACTAGAACTCCTAAGTAATGGGTTACAGATGTACTTTAGGAAGAGATAATTTGGAGTGCCAGCCAGAGACCTGTCCTCTGAAGCCAACCAGCCAGCCCTTCTGGTAAGCCATGCAAGCCACACAGCTTCCAGGAAAAGAAAAGTAAGCACCTCTTGAGAATCCACCATGCTGGACTGGGAGGATCCAACAAGAAGCCAACCAGCCAACCCTTCTGGTAAGTTGTGCAAGCCACGTAGCTCTCAGAAAGAGAAAAGTCAGGGTCTCCCGCAAGCCTACCAGCGTGCGGGCTGAAAATCAAACACCTTACCCTACCCCAAAAGCAGCCCACTGGTTCGGAGGACAGGCTGAGTTGATAGCAACTAAGGTACATAAAACAACTAAATGCTTGTATTGTTTGATTGATTTTGCAGGTCTGGGACCAGCAGTCTGAGCATCTCTTGGGAGGATGACAGTATGCAATATAGCAAATATGGAGGATTTCCTTCTATCTTGTCTTTGAAATCCAATATTGTTTTCACTGTTTTGCTTTGTTCTGATTGTTTGCTTTATTCAGTATTCTGTTCTGATTGGTTTTATTCTGTTATGTTTTTGGTTTGACTTTGCTATACCAGATGGAATGGACAACTATTGTGATGAAAACAAGATATACTATGGTAGTTATTGTTGTTTTCCTAGCATCCTGCTTCAGAGTTCTGTACCAATTTTGTTACTTTGTTTTGATTGGCTTTGTTCTGTTGGATTTTACTATCTGGTAAAAAAAAAAAAATGAAACAAAGACCTGTCCTCCAAGAAAGAGTTTGGCCTTGAATCAATAGATTGGCAAAGAAATATGCAGGCTCATGCTTTAAGGTAAAATGAAACATTTATGGTATGAGTATATCACTTTGAGTGATTCTCTACTTCAGCTGCCCAATATACCAGTTCTGTTCATGCTGGATAAAGAGTTGTCACAGTGCTTGGCTCTCACTAAATGTTAGCTCTTTCTCCCACCCACCCCACCACCTTGAAAGTTTGATTTAGTTTCACACCCAAATGCCATCCCCTCCTTCAACATCAGTACTGCAAAGTGTTTCCTTGTAACCCCCAGTGGGTGCCATTTGCAAAGAACATTTAGGGAATCTCAGAGTGCTAGGACCCTGATCTTTCCACAGGGCACTTCCGGGTGGCAGTCTCACTCACTCTCAGCAGAATCCCCCTGGAAAGGTGGCTGTGCAGACAGGTTGTGACCAATAGTAACCCAGCATCTGATAAAATAACCACATCTAACCTGGATAGCTCTAATGATGATGAGCCCTGGGAAGATATAGGTTAATCTCCAGTTCCTATGAGTCGGATCCCGCTGTTCCCTTCCATTTTGGAAGGTCTGAGTAACAGGGAGAAAGGTTAATTGACTTGCTTGAGTCAGCACTGCAAATTAATAGAAAAGACAAGCAAGACAAGAGGCCCACAGCTGTTCTGTGTGCCCTGGCCTCCAGTCTTGGGTTTGGCTTCTTCGCAAAGACTTGTGTTTTCTGGGCATTGTAGTGCCTGTGTGTCTGTGCCTGTGCGTGGAAAGTTATGCATATGCACATTGCACCTGTGCTTATGTGCATACATGAGCACATGTGCATATGCCTGTGCTTATGTATCTTTCCTGCTCACAAGAAACCCTAGAGAAGGCAGTGTAGGCTGTGCTTCTCCACCTCATGTTCTCCAGTCCCACTACTGTTGGAGAAAAACTTGACCTACTGGCTTTCTATGTTGACCAAGAACTTATTTCTTAAACACAGGAGTTTCAAATTCAGCCACACCACCTCTTTCCAGACTCAGTTGTGCGAAAGTTTGGAGAAATAGCAGGTGTGGGAGGAGCCTCGAGAATGAGAGTTGCCTTGCCCTTTGTCACAGGTGGCCCTGCTGTATTAAAGTGCCCTGTCCTGTGAAGATAGGGTTCCCTGGTCTGGCTGGTTACCCCAACCTTTCCCCGTGTTTCCAAGCAGGAGTCATGGCCTTGCTTCAAGAGGACTCATCAGGAGAGTAGTTACAAACTGGGCCTGTGGCCTATGAATCATTTGCATGGTGTGGGGATTGTTTATTGTGGTTTTGGAGGAAAGTTCTACAAACATTGGCTCAACCAGAGGAGCAATTACAGGCTGGCCACAGACAGAAAGAGCTGTAAGACCCGTCATCACTTTGGGGCCAACCCAGGAACTTCCGGGACCAACACACTTCTACCACTGTGTCTATAGGCAGCCACTGTGCCTGGTAGCCCAAGATCGTGAGTTCTGATGCTCTGAAAGAAACTCTAACCCCAGAAGTGAAAGGAGATGGGGTGTGGCAGGTGCCACAGAATAGACTGTGGAAGGGAGTAGGAATATTGAAGAGGACACAGCCCTGCCCCCCATTACTATAAATGCCCTGCTGAATGGATTGTTGAAGCCACAGTACCCCACAACACCATGAGACCCCACGGGTAGTTTTTGTGCCCATGAAGATGCAGGGCCTATGTCTTAAAAAACCAGTGCAATCATCAGAGGTCCCCTTGTTCTAGCTCTTGCAGAGAAGGAAATGGGTTGACCTGTAGCTCTTGTGGGCCCAGAATACACCAAGTAGTCATTCTCTTTGCCAGCGTGAGATGGATTTAAAACAGGCTGCAGCCACATCTGCATCATCTGAGAGGCCATCCTAGCAAACACACAAGGTGCCCCACCACCACTGCAGACCTATACCCCCCACCTCCATCACATGCTGCAGAGCAGCTAGACAAGCACCTCCTCCCCTCAAAAAGGCCTCCCACCCACTCTCCTGCATCCAGGTGCATGTACCTGTATTCTGATCTGCTCCACGTCCCAGGGACAATTTGTGTCGTCTTGTATCAGGTGGCTCTGAGATCAGGTCAGGATGGCTCATTATGACTCATTCACTGCCATCTCTTGAGATAAAAGTGGCCATCGGGCTGGCATGGGAAACAATTAACTCTACTTGAGTTCAAAAGCTTGTGTGGGCTGAAAGCTCATTTCCCTTCTGGAGCCACTAATTATTGATTCTGTTCATCTCCCAAACCCTCACTTCTTTTAGCTTCCTTTACCCAAAGTGCCAATTGTCATTCTGTGCAGCCCCCAACTGGCAGCACAAATGCAAATTTAGAGAGCAAATCAGAGGAACAGCTCGCAGGGCTGGGTGCCAACATCTGCTTCCATGGAGCTGCTCCTGCATATCACAGTGTAGCTAACATGAGGAACCATCCTGAGAGACGCCAGAAAAACCCAGAGGCACTGAAAGCCCTAGCAGTATAAATGAGGGTGGCTTCCATTTGGCAAAGCAAGAGAGCACGTGCTTTAATGGGAAGACCTGAGGCTCCATAGGTGAAGTGCGAGACCCCTGCAGATGTGTGCACAGATCCTTGTGCTAGATGTTAGAAGCCTGTATCTACCCACAGGACCAGCCCTTTTGAATTGATCTGGATAGCTACAAACAAAATGACTTCCTGTTTTTATTTGCACTATTTTCAAAAGAGCTGTTCTGCTTTCTTGAAGTACATTTCTTTTACATCTGTGGTTGTGATCTTGGATTCCTCTATGGTATGATAGAGAGAGGTGGCAGGCTGGCCCTGCTGGAGTGTTCCAGAGAAGATGTACATCTCAGCCTTACAGGGAGCAAGCTGCAGTCACCCAGGCTACAGGAGATGAATACAGCCAGGACACCCAGGACACCATGCATCACAGCCGGGAGGGACTACGGAAGGGGAAATGAGCCAGATCCACGTACACACGAGAAAGGAGGTTGGAAGATAGAATGCTTGTTATTTGTTTTATTGTTGTTGTGGTGTTTGTTTGTTTGTTTTTGAGATAGGTTCTTACTATGTAGTTCAGGCTGGGCTTCAACTCACTGTGTAGTCCAAGCTGGTCCCAAACTCATGGCAATCCTCCTGTCTCAGCCTCCCAAGTGCTGGAATTACAGATATGCACCACCACACCTGGCTGGGATATAAAATGTTTGAAAAAAGAAGGAATGCTTATTGTGGGGCAAAAGCTTTCACCCTGCTGGTGGTGATTCTCAACCCAGAGTCCTGAATCCACTTCCTTCATGGATCCCCAAGGGCTTCTTTAAAAGACAGTCAGAATTGTATACCATTTAGCCCCAAATCCCCGAAACAATAAGCAGTCAGTATACATCTCACTGGGAAGCCCTATTGTTGGACTTAGTAGAAAAAAACCCTAGGTGAGCTATTATCAATATGTTCAAAGAAGTAAAAGAAAGTCTCAGGATTAAGGAAAATCATGAGAAGTCTACCCCCATCCAAATAGAGAGTATCCATAGAAAGAAAAATGAGAGAACCAAATAGAAATTGTTGAGGTGAAATACACAAAAGTATACTTGCAAATTGAAAATTTGTGAGTGTGGCCAGACAGAAGATTTGAACTGGCAGGAAAAAAAAAATGTTGAACTTGAAGACTGATTATCCAGTCTGAAAAACAAAAATAAAAAAGAATTTTAAGCCTTCTAACTTACACAAATTGAGAAAGGAAAGGTTAGAAATAATATCAGAAGAAATAATGGCACAAACCTCTCAAATTTGATGAAAAAATATGAAATATTCTATACATTTAAGGAGTCTAGTAAACTCCAAGTAGTTAAACCTCAAAGACATTCACACCTAGACCATCACAATTAAACAGTTGAAAAGACAAGACATAAAATTATGAAAGCAACAAAACAGAAGCAACTTATCGCACACAAGTTACCCCAACAAGACTAACAGCTGACTTCTGGTCAGAAAACAGAAGGCCAGAAAGCAGGAGGGTGACACATAAGTGTTGAAAGAACAAGACTAAACAAGAATTCTATGTTCAGAAAAACCATCTTTCAAAGAACAAAGGAGAAATCAAAATGTCTTTTTTTTTTTTCTTTGAGACAGGGTCTCACTGTGGAGGCCAGGGTGGCCTCAAACTCACAGCAATCCCCCTGCCTCAGCCTGCCATGTGATGGGATTACAGAATGTGTCACCATGCCCAGAAGGACTTTTTAATAAACAAAAACTAGGGCTGGGGATTTAGCTCAGTGGTATAAGCGCCTGCCTGGCAAGCATGAGGTCGTGAGTTTGATTCCCCGGTACCGAAAAAAAAAAAAAAAACTGGAAAGAATTCTTCTCTTTCATCTGAGTCCCACAATATTCAGGGGGTCCTTCAGTGAAAGGACACAAGACTAACTTGAATCCACATGAAAAAATAAAAAATTAGAAACTACATAGGTAAGTATGAATGTATTTTATTTGTAATTCCTATCTGGTTTAAAAGAGAACTGCTTAAAATAATAATTATTAAACTGTGTTTAAGGACTCATGATGTGTAATGATATAATCTACACTACAGTAACAGTACAAAGAAGTGGGGAACAAGACTATTCTAAAGCAACATTTTTGCATATTATTGAAATTAAGCTTGTTTTAATCTTAATTATGTTATTTTAGGTTGAAATATTAATTATATTTCCCAGGGAAGCTACTTAGAAGATCACTTTAAAATATAGTAAAAGGATCAAAAAGGAATTAGAATGATACATTAGAAAATATCTCACTCAAAATAAAACACTAGTGGAGGAATTGAAGAAAACAATAAATAAGATATACCAGGGCCAGGAATATAGCTCTGTGGCACAGCACATGCCCACAAGCATGAGGTCATGAGTTCAATTCCAAGTACAAAAAAAAAAAAAAAAAGATATGCCAACAATTAACAGAAAATGACAGCTATAAATCCTACCCTATTGTTAATTACACTAAATGTAAATGGAATAAGACTGCCAGTCAAAGACAGCATCGTGGTTTTGTTTTGTTTCAGTATGTGTTTGAGTATATGCTGATCACATTCACTGTGAGAAGCTGGTAGATGTAAAACACATTTTAATATTTTTAACCCCCTTTCCTTCTTCCTTCCTTTCTCTCTCCCTCCATCTTCTGGTCCCCTTACCATTTGCAAAAGTTCTACCTTCCTGTTTCATACTTTATCTTTGTTTCATTTGGGGTTTTTTGTTTTATTTTTATTTTTAAGCCAGGGTCTTGCTGTGTAGTTCAGGCTGGTCTTGAACTCACTAAGTGGCCTAAGCTGGCCTCCAACTAGCAATGATCCTTTTTCCTCAGACTCTCAAATGCTGGAGTTACAAGTGTGTGCCACCACACAGAGCTGTTTTTGCTTTTTGCTTTGTTTTTGAATGATCAAACTATCAGCTATGTACAAGAGTACACTTTAGAGTCAAAGACACAAGTAGGCTGAAAGTAAACAGATAAAGCATAGCAATACCCAAAAGAGAGCCACTTGTATTAACCTTGGACAAAATAGACAAAACAAAATTGTTACCAGAGGCAAAGAATGACATTTTATAGTGAAAAGAGGACCAGGGTGTCAGGAAGAAGCAGAAGAGCTATGAACTACAGGAGGAAGAACTGACTGAGCCTCAAGGAGAACAGCTGACTTGACAGTGGTGTTTGGAGACCTCAACACTCTGCTTTTGATAATGAATAGAACACTGAGGCAGATCAACAAAGGAATACAGGGAAGTGAGAGATTACCCCTAGCACTTTTCCCCCATGCTGGGCCTTGATCCACATCAGCTCTTCCACAAGGAGAAGTGAGGTTGGGTCAGGCTTCCCTAGAAACTGGAGTGTGCCCTATCCTGATTGAGACACAAGGCCCAGCCCCTGACAATATGATACAAGGCCACTTCAGGTCACTCATTTGGTGGGGACAGAGAGTGCCAGGATGTGGTCCCTGGCCTACCTGCAGTCCAGAGCTCTTGGCATAATTGAAAAAGAAAAGTCTATGAAAAAATACAAGACACGATCAAACATGCAGTGAAAGTTTAAATTTTTAAAAAATATATTACAGTAAAAGACACATTGCCATTGACTTCCCTCAAAATACTTCTCCCCGCTTCAAACACACTTATCCCATCATTCTTGCCATTTTCTCTTTTTTTTTTCCTTGCTACCTTCTGAAGAAGTTCTGAAAGTCCCCTTTCATGAGTGTCATTAGTTGCACTGTCACAGCTCTCTCAATGTCCTGAATCAATTCAAAATGTTCTCCTTTCGTAATCATTTTTACTTTTGGGAAGAGCCAATGGTCACACAGTGCCAGATCCAGCGAATAAGGTGGGTGAGGACACACCATGATGTTTTAACGAGCCTACCTCTCTATGGGTGCTCAGTAACAGCACTCACTGTAATTTTTATCGTATCTCTAAAGACACTCTGAAAGTGGCAAGACTGATTAGATAAATATGTTTGAGATATGAGGAATATTTTAAGGGAGATTAATGACAACATGTCTTTTACTGTAATATATGTTTTAAATTAAACACACATCACATTTTTTGTTCAGCCTTTGTAGAATATTAAATGTAGTCAGACACCAGTAGAAGAAAGACATTAAAGAATTTTTGTCTCACTGATGAGGTGTGTGTTTTCTTCATACACAGTTACTTGAGAAATGTCTTGCACATCTTCTCCCCTTAAAGACAACCAGCACTTATCACGCAACTGGGCAAGAACTATGGCTCACCTTCACTTAGCCCTCCCCAGCTCAGTCAAGCTGAATTTCTGCTGCCTTAGAGTTTATTGACTAATTTTCTCAGTAAGTCCACTTAAGGCTTTTAATAGGTCTCTAGTGTGTTTTATTAACCTTTTTCCAGTACCTTGGAATCATACTTGCAGCACTCTTTAAACAACTTTATCATGTTTAGTTAATCTTCCCAGTGCAGCAGT
Organism: Hydrochoerus hydrochaeris; assembly: GCA_004027455.1. NCBI lineage: Eukaryota > Metazoa > Chordata > Mammalia > Rodentia > Hydrochaeridae > Hydrochoerus > Hydrochoerus hydrochaeris. The sequence goes on from PVLA01002414.1 coordinate 69,425, forward strand.
GAGGTTAGAGGAGAATCATTTATTTTTTAAGAAAACTTAGTGGGGTAATTTTCATACATGTATCAATATCATCACAGCTACCTGTTTAAGACTTTGTTGGATGCTTGCCTATCATCCCAAAAGGCTGAGGCAAGGGGTACAGAGCCAGCCTGGGAAACCCACAGTGGGACCCTGTCTTTTGAAAAAGATTAGGTGCTCAGTTAAAAGTGCACTGAGTTAATAGTGCACAATTTCCAAACCCTTCCTGGAGAAAACCATCATCAACAGGGGTATAAAGACTTAACACAGAGACAATTCCTACAAATATAAAGTCAAATACAAATGACTTAAAATTATTTAATATCAAGAAAACAAGTCTCCATGAGATAGGTTCAGGAAAAACAACAAGTATTAGAATCAAATTTTACATATACGGCCATGTTGGACCTTGGGGCACTGGGAAAGCTGGCAGTCGCCAGCATGCCACTCTGGTAAGTGGCTGTGGCCTGGCAAGCCGAGGCTGCCCCAGGGAGAGAACCATATCAGCGTTTCCTGAGACCAGCTAAACGCCCTGTTGGACCTTGGGGTGCTGGGAAAATGGGCAGCCAGTTCACCCCTCTGGTGGGCGGCTGTAAGCCTACTGGGGCGTGGGCTAAGAATCAATATCCAGCATCCCCCATCCCTCCCACCCCCAGCAAGTGCGAGCCAGAGATCTGAGCATGTCTTGCAAGTTTGAGTATATGCAATATAGCAAATAAGGGGGATTTTCTTCTGCCATCTCTTTGAGAGCAAATATTTTTATCTCTGTTTTGCTCTGTTTTGTTCAATGGTATTGCTCTATTCAATATTCTCTTCTTGTAATTTCGGTATTTCCTTTGATATTGCTCTGCCTGATTGAAGGAACAACTATTGTGAAGAAAACCAGGTGTACTATTGTGCCTGTTGCCGTTGTCCTGGTAACCTACTGTGAGGTTCTGTGCCAATTTCACTGCACGGCCTCAGTTGTCTGTGTCCTGTCTTTTTCTGCTGTATTTTACTACCTTCAAAGTAAAATAAAAAATAATAATAAATAAGAAAAAAATTTAAAAAGTAAATAACAACAACAAAACAGATCAGTAAGGTACTGAGCAACCTGAAACATGATATAACTAAACAGCTAATGGACTTAAAAAGCAAAAGGAGGAAAAGCAAGTGCTCTAAAGGATATAACTGCATATATATTTAAAGGTGTAGGATTGATAATTATGTTGCTAAGTTTTTGTTAGATCAGAGAACTGAGCTATTTGCAGCCTCACTGTTTGAATGTCCACTTTGTATGCTTTGATTTTGTAACATGAACAACTACATCCAGGAAGACAATATGTAATGTATCAACTAGTGATTTCTTACTGTCCATTTTTTTAAAAATTCTGTATTGTTTCTACCCTTTTTTTTGTTTTATTTTTCCCCTCTCTTTAAACAAAAATTTAAAAAATATATATAGCAATTTTTAAAAAATTTTACAAATACTTCCGAAGTTTGAAACAGATGCAGCAATTAAAAGTGTATATATAATATATTTAAAGAATAAAAACTATATATGACCAAGATTAGGAAAAATGAAAATATAACAACTGAAATTTGAAGTTCCATGCTGGATTTAGTAGCAGGTAAGACACAGATGCAGGGAAAACAATGGGATGGATGATGAATCTGAAGAACTCATGGGGAAGGAGAAGGAGCCATAAAACAAAAGATAGTAATGTGGGAAGTTCAGGTGCATGGTGTGTGGGGTGGGGGAGATTGTACACACTGGGCCAGACACCAGGAGGCAGGGCCATCACAGGTCACCAGGGAACTTGTGTCAGGGTGAATACCAGGAGGCGGGATCACTGTGGGCCACCGAGGAAGCCATTTCCTGCATTCGTGCTGTGCACAATCTCTGCTCCTTACTGATTCTCTTTGTTTGTCCTGTCAGCTACTAAAAGGGAGTGTTGGCATTTCCAGCCATAATTGTGGATATCTATTTCTCCTCTCAGTCCTGATATTTTTTGTCAAATGCGTTTTGGAGCTGTGTCCTTACAGACATATACCTTGAAGAATCTATGATCTTAAGGAATCAACCTCTCTATCACTACAAGAAGTCTCACCTTACTGCTGGTCTAGACATTTTCTCTGCTATTAATGTATTAGCTTCTGCTTTCTGTTTACCATTGTCAGCCATGTACTGTTATCCTAAACGTGTCTTTAATTTAAAGTGGGATCACTCTCATTCTGTGGCTTATGATTCCTTCCTCTGTTTCCAAACTCCACAGCAATAAGCTGAATCTTTCTTGCACTTCCCTTTGTTGTTTTCCACGAGAAAACAGCCCCACTCTGAGGACTCACATGACTCCACTTCATCAATGTGGATACTCAGAATGTGTCCTATCTCAAGATCCATAACCTTGAGTTCATAGTCTCTCTAAATCTTTGCACATGACTGAATACTTTGACTCTTTGCTTTTTCTAAAGTATTAGCAAAGCTTATACACACACCACTGGTTCAGCATATTTGTAATTCAGTTACCTGGTTGCTTGCTATACAAAGTTAGCTCTATGTAGGTCTCAAAAGAAGTTACAATTTTATGAATTACCTGAATTTTTCTTGTTGTCAGGGTTGGAGCAAGTGACATATACTTGCAGGTTTCTGCAACCAATGCAGCAGAGAAAATTCTACCTAATATTTAATAAAAACATTTTAAATTTTATTTTAAAGAGGATAAAACAATAAAATCAATCAAAGCAAACCAGTGTAAGTGATACAGGACTTCAAAACATTACAAGATCAACAATAGTTACCATAATGCCTTTTACTGTCTTCAAAATAGCTGCAGATAACTTCAGACATAATAAAAATCAAACAGAACTGAATAGAAACAATAAATGCAAGACAATGAATGCAATAAAGGACTTCAAAACAAACCAATAGCAAATCCAAAATGGCTGCCATAATATTTCTTGCTATCTTTGAAATAGCTGCTCCTGCCATCAGATTTAACATAAACAAAACAGAAAATAATAAAATCCAACCCAACAAAATAATGGAAAAGATATAGGACTTCCAAACCAAGATCATAGGGAATCAACAATGGCTGCAACCCTCAGGAGATCCCTCCTAAATGCCACACTGCATACTTCTATCCTCTGAACCTATGATCAGATCACTGACCCCAGACCTGCAGTGTTAGTGAGACACCAAAGTACCACAGGCATCCAATTGCATTTCACTTCGATAGCTATCGTAACAGCCTATTTCTCTGGAGAAGCTGGTCACTTATGGAGGGAGATAGAGATTGGTACTTCTTGTTTGCCAGCCCACATGTGCAGGAAGGGGCTGGGGTCTGGCTGTTCCCAGTCCAGTCCAGTGGCTGCGTATGGTGCTAGTTTCCAGACTGGGTTTGCTTCCTGGTGTGGCCTTGTTCTCTATCCCTCCAATCTGCAAGTGGCCTAATAAAAGCATTTTTTAAAAGAAGAAAGAGAAAGTGAGATAGACATTTTTAATGAAAGTGCCTATCACTTTCACCATCCTGGCTGGAGGGGGACGTGGTAGACAGCATGCCCCTGCTCTCACCTCCCTTTGGTCCCCCAACCCTCCCAATGGACTGGACAACTTGCTTTAGTGTCCTCTCTGGTTATCAAACCACTATTCTCCACTCCAATATGAGTGCAACCAGACAAGCAGTGAGGTACCCTTCCCCAATCCTGCCACTTCTGCAGATACTGCTGCCTTCTTTGAGAAGGGAAGGGGCACTGTGGTGTGGCTAATATCAAGAAGGGAAGGAACTGGGCCTCATTATTTGCATAATGAACATTCACAACAAGATTTTGCAGCCCTGTGCCTCACTGAAAAAAGCCTGAAGCTGCTATATAAGCAGCACTCCCCAGCCAATTCTGGGGTTTTAGTCTTGGAGGGGTCCCTCCCCTGTATGGAGTGCTACATGCACAGCACTCCACCCCGACTGTGCTACAGCACAGGCCCTGTGGAAATAGACTTGCGCTGATGTTCCTATAAACTTGCTCATGATTTATTTCTTGGCTAGTATGGGCTCCAAAATATCCTACAGATTTACTTGGGATTTTTTATGCTGAGTAATGTAGATAGAGTGGTCAGAACAAAGAATAATAACCATTTAGAGCTCCAGAGACCAGCAGCCAATGAAGATTGGTGGCAGTAGCTAATAGAGTCAACCTACAGCATCTAGCACAAGCTGACACTAAAAGACGGTGACTGGTAGAGGCAGAGGCCAGCACCAAACAATCTACTGTCTGGCACAAGCCTGCATTGGACAGTGATAGCTGGCAGAAGCAGTGACCAGAAGCCACCTGTGTCACCTATGAGCAACCAGTATTACCTGGTCATCTGGTGATAGCAGGGTTGCTAGCAGAGATACAGTTGACCAACTCATGATTTCCATCTCAACTGAGCAAAAAAAGTCTAGGCTGACTGACAACAAAAGAAAAGAATTAGCCAAGATAACTACAGGTCACCTTACCAAGAAGTTGGCTACAAAATATCCAAATACATAGCAATAAGACCTGTGTTGGTTATTGTGTTTTACTTTTAGAATAAAAACAAAAATCTAATATCCAAAGATCTGATTCCTGGGTAAAACCTCCCTGTCTTCTCATAGAGTAGCTTATTGGGTACATCTTATAAGCAAGATGCATGATCTCTGGAGCACCCTTAACACAACCAACCCTCATTACCAATAACCAGTACAATAGGACCAAAGGTTGATGTGTCCTTCTCCCTCCCAGTGCCAGGGTTGGTGGCAAGGCAATTCCAGTATTAAAAATAAAGAGCTGAATCTAGCAAAATCTGTCCTAAAGCCTAAAAGAGAAAGCATCTCCCTTGGCTCCTAATTAATGTCCCAAAAAGGAAATAAAATGTTAAGTTTCTAGTCCAGTGCTTTAAAGGGCAAGAATTTGTCTCTGTCACAAAGCTGGAACTTGGAAGGAGCCCAAATGGGGCATGTCACCCTGGCTTTTCCAGTAGAGGGTGGATTGTGGAGTATCTATCAAGATGAGAAACAGTGCCATACACATGGGAAATCTGTTCCTTTTATATATAGATGCATAAATCAAATTTCTTCCTCAGCACACTGAACCTATGTGTGAGAAGAACTATTTATTCATTTCTAAAGCATCTTTTAAATTTTTCCACATAGTGGAAATAACTGAAACCTTTGTAAATAAGTTATTTCATGGTCTCAAGACATTTCTATATGATGAGGACTTTTCTCTTGAGAATATCTAAGATAGTGTAGATTCAATCCCAGGAACAAAGAAATGGCATCAAGAATCAGAGAGGAGGGTTGCATCTCTGCTAAACACACTCATCCACAAACTCCTCTCAGGGGCAACTGGCCAGAAACCAATGTACACTTCTTTCTCAGTGGTGTGGAAAACTTTGTCTCTGCGGCATATGTGCACCTGAAGAAAATATATAGCACATTCTCAAGGAAGTCTTGAGCAATGTGTGGTCATTGCCATGAGCCAACAGGGAGGAGAATGTCTGAGGTCACTTGGGTCTGTGCATGTGGGAATTTGGAGGATGGTGCAGGAGCTCCATGATGGAGAAAGAGTACTCAGAGGAGCAGGAAAAAGAAGATAGGAAACGAGCATCACATCCTATGGCACACGAAGCAATTCTTGCTGTCACTATTCAGCTAGTGGGAAGGGCACCGTCTGAGTGCTGGAGCTCATTATTGTCTGTCCAGCTCTAGCTGGGTGTGACTAACCCTAACAAGCCCAGCAGGAATCTATCTGCCTCCCCAGTGACCAATGACAAACCAGCTCATGGCAGTTCAGTGACATGTCCACAGTCATGCAGCTGGCAAAGTGAAGAGTTGGCCTTCCATTCTGGGAACCACTCTGTCTGCCTCCTAGGGGAAGGATCTACTGTCAGCCTCGCAAGACAGATCAGGTTTTGCCTGGTTTGCCTCAGCGCTTGTAACCAGGTATTTTTACGTAAACTAACTTCACTAGAAAAAGACAAGCAAGACAAAATGACATCTAGCTGAAGGGAAGAGATAGGAAAATTGAGACATGAAATTGAGAAATGAAATAGAGGATAAATAACAATAGAATCAACAAAACCACAAGTTAATTATTTAAAAATCAACAAATAATTACCTAGACTGACAAAGAGGAAAAAACAGATGACACAATTTACTAAAATAAAAAATGAAAGTGGGGAAATTGCCATTGTTTTTTTCAGAAATAAGAAGTATTATAATTATGGGCCATGTTGGAATTTGGGGCGCTGGGAAAACAAGCAGCCAGCTTGCTGCTCTGGTAAGTGGCTGTGTCCTGGCAAGCGTGGCTGCTCCAAGGTGAGAGCCATCAGCGCTTCCTGAGATCCATGCCATGTTGGAACTTGGGGTGCTGGGAAAACAAGCAGCAAGATCGCCGCTCTGGTTAGAGGCTGTGAGCCTACCGCAGGCTAAGAATCAAACATCCTGCTGGGAAAACAGGCTGCCAGCATGCCACTGTGGTAAGTGGCTGTGGCCTCTCAAGCCTCGACCGCACCAGGACGAGAACCATACCAGCGTTTTCTGAGATCCGTGCCATGTTGGAACTTGGGGTGCTGGGAAAACAGGCAGCCAGCATGCTGCTCTGGTGGGTGGTTGTGAGCCTACCGGCTTGCGGGCTAAGAATCAAACATCCATGTCATCTCCCCCTGCCCCCAGCAAGTGAGAGCCAGAGATCTGAGCATATCTTGTGAGTTTGACTATATGCAATATAGCAAATATTTTCTTCTGCCATCTCTTTGAGGGCAAATATTTTTATCTCTGTTTTGCTCTGTTCTGATTAATGGTATCGCTCTATTCGATATTCTGTTTTTATAATTTCAGTATTTCCTTTGATATTGCTTTACCTGATTGAAGGAACAACTATTGTAAAGAAAACCAGATATACTATTGTACCTATTGCTGTTATCCCGGTAACCTGCTGTGAGGTTCTGTACGAATTTCACTGCACTGCCTCAGTTGGTTCTGTCCTGTCTTGTTCTGCTGTATTTTACTACCTTCAAAATAAAATACATAAATAAATAATAATTAATAAGAAAAAAATTTAAAAAGTAAATAACAACAACAAAACAGATCAGTAAGGTACTGAGCAACCTGAAACATGATATAACTAAACAGATAATGGACTTAAAAAGCAAAAGGAGGAAAATAAAGTGCTCTAAAGGATATAACTGCATGAATATTTAAGTGTGTAGGATTGATAACCATGTTGCTACGTTTTTGTTGGATTGGTGAACAGAACTGTTTGCAGCCTCATTGTTTGAATGTCTACTTTGCTTTAATTTTGTAAGTTGAACAACTATATCTAAGAAGACAATATGTAATTTATCAACTAATGATTTCTTACTGTTTATTTTTTTAATTCTGTATTGTTTCTACCCTTTTTTCTGTTTTGCTTTTTTCTCTTTAAATAAAAAAGTATTATAATTATGAACAATTGTGTACCAACAAACTGTACAATGCACAAACTCCTAGAAATGTGCAAATATCATCAACCTCAAGTAGATATTTTGAATAAATTTATAAAAGGAATAGAGATTGAATTAGCAACCAAAAAATCTCCCAGAAAAGAAAAATCAAAATCAGATGGCTTCACTCATCAATTCTACCAAATACTTAAAGAATAATCAATATCACAACATTCAGGAAATAGAAATGGTAACATATCCTAACTCATTTTGGCCCAGCCATCATCCTGAAATAAAAGCCAGACAAAGATAACACACACACACAAAAAAAAACATTACAAGCTAACAACTTGAGTATGATGCAGAACTCTCAGTAAAATACAACCAAATCTGATTCAGCAACATATTAAGAGGGTTGTACAACAGGACCAACTAGGATTTATTCCTAGAAGGCAAAGGTGGTTCAACATATGAAAATCAATCAGTGTAACATATCACGTTACAAGACTAAGGGAGAAACAACTCATGATTACCTCAACTGACTCAGGAATAAATTTAACCAAGGAGTTGAAGATTTGTGTACTGAGAATTGCTGAAGGAAATTAAAGAAAATATAAATGGAGAGAGATTCTATGTTCATGCATTAAAGGCATAATATTGTTTAGATTATAATACTCAAAGCAATCTACAGATTCAATACAATCCCTAGAAAATATAGTATTTCTTTAGTAAAAGTAGAAAATCATATGAAATCTCAAGGGACCATGAATGACTAAATCAATCTTGAAAGATAAAAGACTGGGAGCCTCATATTTATTGATTTCAATATATATTATGCAGTTATAGTAATCAAAACAGGATCTGACATAAAGACATGTGTACCAGGCTTGCAGAATAGGAAGCCCAGAAATAAACCCTCCGAATACCATCAAGTAATATTGACAAGGTTGTCAAGGATATACAACAAAGAAAGATTAGTCCCTTCAACACATGGTGTTGAAAAAACCAGATCGCCACATGCAAAAGAAACAGTTGAATCTCTACCTTACATCGTATAGAAGTTAATTTAAAATGAATCAAAGAGCTAAACTCAGTAACTAAAACTTTAAAACTCCTAAGAAAGTGATACAGCTGCTAAGTGTTGCTGAAAAAGGAAAAAAAAAAAAAAACCACAGAGGGATGGAGATTAAAATTAAGGAACTAGCAGAGATTTTCTTGAATGAGGGGGTTCACCAGCCTAAGTGGAATAATTTAGTTTTGATCAATGCAAATCAGTATTCATAAATATTATTTTTAAATATCAATAAGCAAAATTCTAACCCATTTGTCTTTGTTTTCTGTTGCTGTAATAAAATATCTGAGGCTGGGTGTTTTATACAGAAAAGAAGTTATGGAACTTACAATTCTGGAAGTCCTAGGGCTAGGCACAGGCACCTGCTTGGCTCTGGTGATTACTTCCTGGCTGTTTCACATTATAGGTGAACATGAGCACGAGAAAGGTGCAAAGGGGGATTCAGGGAGGGACTAAGCTCACTTACATTCACTCACATGGGTCTTCCCATGAGATCAGCATTAACCCTTCAAAAACCATACCCCCAGGACCTAACCCCCTTTTCCCAGGCCCCACCTCTTAAGTACTCCTATGCTCCCACTCTGCCACACTAAGGACCACACCTGCAGCTCTTGAAACTGGAGAACACACCCAAACCATATCCAAAACGCTGCACTATTATAAACTACTTTAAGAACAATAGGTAAAATGTTTATATGCCAGTGTTATTTTATATTCCTTACATTGTTTTGAAAAACTGTGATTCTTACTGCTTAAGTGTAAATGGAAAAAGGTTTAATCTAATAAACGATGACCAGGGCTTGCAATTGGATTACAGAAGCAAATGAGGTCCTCTAAGGCATAGCTTTGGTCATGCCACACAGCGCTGTGATTTGAAAGAGTTTCTTCTCTCTTTATAATCAAAATAAAATGCTTCATATATTAAGATTTTTTATTAGGTACTGAAAGAAAGCAATGAGAATAAAAAAATTGGGGATAAGGTGAGATTTATGAGGCAAAATTATTAGGAGAATATACATCAAATATATGAAGATGTCAAATAAAATATTACTTGGAATGTCAGCAAGTGATATTCATTATATAGCTTGTAATTCAGAACAAAATACTCAGATACTTTTATTTAAAACAGAAATAAAATGAAAGAGCATATTCTTACTGCCAAAAATGAAAAATTCACAATTCAGCTTATCAAAAAGTATTCATGGGTTTCAACATAAAAGCAAAACTATTAAATCCATTCAGAAATCAGCTGTGATGGTGTTTGCTCAGAAAATGGTTTTTATAATATAGATAGGAGTTAATGGTGGCTAAATTCCAAGGGCTCTGCCTAAGCAAAGTGTGCTACATACAAATCTTAATAAGAAAGAGTGAGATTATGTTTAGTGAAAATGGCCTGATGTCTGCATAAGACTAATTACAGATACGAGAAAATGTATTTCACTGTATAAAAATATGAATCTGTATCAATTTTAAACACTTCTACCGCTGTGACATATGATAAACAAATGATGTACTGATGTTTAAATTACAATGCTGATTCTAGGCAAATTTCTAAACTTCTATTTTATCTAGAAATGAGGTAATCTGGTCAAAATACTGTTTCCTTTTCTTACAGCTGCGTCCGCACAGAGTCTTTGTAATTGCAGTGAATGACAGAGCACCAAACCCCATCACCTCACCTGATGCCAAATTCCATCTGTCTGCTTCACCTGCTGTCCAGTCCCTACATCAGTGTGACATGTGATTGCTACTCAAAAGGTATTTGTTAAAAGAATGGAGTGAGTCTTCCAAAGAAGAGATCGTTTAGAAACAGAATAAAATATCCCCAGAACTTGGAAATAATGTTGCTGTATGAGCAGGGAACTAATATTGAGTAAGACTGAAAGACAATAGCTGTCTGTACATATCGACAAAAAGGTTGCCTGTCTCTATGAGGACAAGATTTGAGACCCTAAGTAATGATTTAGACACAGGGCATTGTTCCCTGCACCTGTATCACATCTGCACCAGAGGGAACAAAGACTGGAAAACCATATATGCTCCCATCCAGTGGGCTCACATGTCACAAGCAGTGACTGCCTGATGCCAGAGGAAGGTGGGAGTTCTGGGACATTTGGGGAAGTGTGGTCAATGTCCCTGTCCCAGTGGGTACAACACTTGGGGCATAGCATCCCCCAGTGCCAATCCCCAAGATGTTTGTCTCAGGAATCAGGTTCACATACCTTCCCTTCCTTTCAAGAGAATGACCCAAAGATGTGTGCATCATCCTGGCTCTTGCCCCACTGGTCACAGAGCCACCTGCTATAAGGTGGGTTAGCAAATATGTCTTCTTAGGCACTGGCCACACAAGCCAGTGCTTCTGTCCCTGCCGAAAGTGACAAAGACAGATACTGGAGCAGCACGCAGGATTGGTGACAGATGTGATGGGATCATCTGTAAGGTGTTTTCTAGGGACTCTGGTACCAACAAAAGTTAAAACATTGAATAATTTTTGCAATTCTTGTGTTGATTATTGTGTTCCATTTTGATGTCGCTTTGGAGGAGGAGTAGGGCTGGGAATAGCACATCTGGGCACACAAAGATAGATGGCCCTGTGTTGAGTCCCTGTAGGGCCATGCATCTCCCTTACACATGTACCCCCCCCAAAAAACCCAGATAACAATGGCAAGTAGAGCACCGGTACCTTTGTGAAGAGCTGAAGCACACTGTCTGCCCATAACCTTCATCTGTGGTAAACCTTTTCTTTTGGTAATTGCAATGCTATGACTTACCCCTAAGAACCTGGTTGCAGGGAAATAACACCTTTCACAATACTGTCAGAAAAAAAATGAAATATTTAGGAATCAATCTAACAAAGGAAATAAAAGATCTTTACGTTGAAAACTACAGTACTCTGAAAAAGGAGATTGAAGGCAATATCAGAATATGGAAAGATATCCCTTGTTCTTGGGTAGGAAGAACCAACATAGTGAATATACACACTCCCAAAATTGTTACACAGATTTAATGCAATCTAATCAAAATACCATTAGCATACCTCACAGAACTAGAGAAAACATTCCTAAAATTCATTTGATGCCAGGAGAGATCTAGAATAGCAAAAGCAATTCTGGGCACAAAAGTAAGGCAAATTTCACTTGAAATTATACTACAGATCTACCGTGATTAAAAACACCACGGTACTAGAAAGAAAGAAAAAAAAAAAGACCCAAGGTTCAGTGTAACAGATTAGAAGATGCAGAAACAACTCCAAACACACTCAGCCACTTGACCTTTGACAAAGGGACCAAACATGGTCACGGGAAGAAAGATAGTCTCTTTAATAAATGGTTCTGGAAAAACCGGATTTCTACATGCCAAACACTAAAACTAGATCCATTTCCCTCATCATGTACTAAACTAAAATCAAAATAGATCAAAGGGTGTTCCCGGGTTTAGCTTAGTTGGCTAAGGCCCCACTCTGTAAACGTGAGGTTGTGAGTTCCATCCCAGAGGCAGCAAAAAAAAAAAAAAAAAAAAAGACTACAAAATAGATCAAAGGTCTAAATATTAAAATAGAAACTAAATCAGCTGGAAGAGAAAATGGGTAGACCTCTGGAAGACACCTGTTGGCAAAGACTTCATAAACAAAACCCTGATTGCACAGGAAATATTACACAGCTCCAGGTAGGATAGGAAGTTTTATTAAAGTCACCAAGAGGTATAGAAACTTTTAGGGCAAATAAGCATAGAAATCCCAAATGCTCTTCCCCTGGACACTAAAAAGAAGTAGGACTACATTTCACTATTTCTGACTTAACATCTATGATTTGATTTTTATCTATCAGGGGAGAAAAAAAGGTGAGAACTCTCTTGCCAACCTGGTACAATAGAAATAAAATAATGAAACTTCACATAATACCCAAATTGGAAATATCCTGCAAAATATAATAAAAGGTACAGAGTACTCTGCCTATCAATTTTATTAAATGATATTTTCTTGTTCTGTGGAAATTATAGATGTAGCTGTTCTCAATGACTATGTAATTTAGATGGAGAGAAACTCAGAGCTGGCATAAAACTCATCTCTACTAGTTGATTTTCAGATGTTTCTAAAATGAAATACAGCAGAAGCTATTGCAAAGCTCTGGGAAGCTAACTGTTTTGAAACACCTATGAATCCAGTAGACAGAGAACTAGTATCAGCCAGCCCCAAGGCACGGTGGGCACTGTGATTCCATATTGGGAACACAAAAACCTTTTTTTTTTTTTTTTTTTTTGGTACCAGGGATCAAATCCACAACCTCGCATTTACCAGGCAAGCACTTGAGCCACTGAGCAAAATCCCCGACCCAAACATCTTTCTTTTTGTGCCAAAACATTCCTTGTTGTCTGGAGCGAGAGATGGCAACTCAAGTATGATAACCAGGGGCAGAGACCAGAGCATAAAGGCTAAGACAAACCCAACATTTTTCTGATACTTCATTATGCATTTTGTTGTGTCGAATTCTGTTACAAACTCAACCTTTGACTTTCAAGAGTGACTTCAGTATTCACAGAGACAACCCACCAAACCCACATCCCTGCTTTATAAGGCTCCACACAGACGTTCATGTCCTGGGCCTCTGCCTAAGATCGTGCCTAGCCAACTGCAGTCACTGTTACCCCAACTCTGAGAATATCAGCATCCTGCTCTCCAACTAAAGGCTGCACAGGAATACATCGGGTGACAAACAATGTTAAGCCACCTGCACTGTCCCCCTGGACCACACAGCTTCACTGTGTCCATCCAGCCCTTCCTGCCTTTGGTAGGAACAGCTCTAAGGATGTTACTGTGGCTTTTGACTCGATGGTGGTGAGGAGGGCTGGCTGCTTTTGTTTTGGGATCTAATGAAGATTCAAAAATGTCCCTTGTTATATGGCTTGCTCGACCTAGAGCAAACTCTTCACCATTTGTTTGTTTGTTTTTTCTTTTTGAAACTTGCTACACAGTTCAATTCAGACTGGCCTTAAGCTCACTTTGTAGCCCAAGTTGGTCTCAAACTTGCAACCATCCTCCTGCTTCAGCCTCCCGAGGGCTGAAATTACAGGACTGCACCACCATGCCCAGCTTTTTTTTTTAAATGACATTGATTTTTTGGAGTGTCATAGAATGTCCCAAATTCTGGTTCAATACTGTTTCCTTGTGATGTTTCTTTCTCCCCTAACCCCCTCACATCAGATCAGAGCAGCATCCAATAAAAAGTTGATGTGAGCCACATATGTCATTGTATATTTCCTAGTAACTACATTTTAAGAAATCTAAAACAGGTGAAGCTAATTTTAAGAGCTATAATATTCTATTTAATACACCAAATACTATGGTTTCATCACTATCCAAAATACTGAGATTTCAACATTTAATCAATCTTCTGACATTATCAAGGAGATGTTTTACATTATTCCTTCATACTGAGCCTTGAAGACTTGGTGCATATTTTGGTTGTCTTTTTTATTTATTATTTTTTTATTTTTTGGTACTGGGGATCGAACTCATGATCTCACACTTGCCAGGCAGGCACATATGCCACTGAGCTATATCCCCAGCCCATTGGTGCATATTTTGTACTCACACATCTTGACTCGGATTGGCCACATTTCACACTCAGTAGCCACGTGTGCCGGTTGCAGTCATGGTAAATTGCATGGGCCTGGGGAATACTAAAGCACAGGTAAGATTTCTAGCTACTGCTATGGTTCTTGACTGACCATACCCCAGTCTCTATCTCCATAAACTTTCCTTTAAAAGTCTTTTTCATCTCAGCAAGAAGCATGAGCTCAAGCCCACAGATGGGAACAGATATCCACACAGCCCACACTGGCACCCATGGGTATCTGTCCCATATGTGGTCATTCACATCACTCTACCTGCTTCCATCACACTGGACAGCAGAGATATCAGGACTCCAGCTGAGTTCCGTATGGCACTCAAGGCTGAGTATCACAAAGGGGACTTTGGTCCTCCACCACTTTCAGAGGAGAGAGGACAAATACGTCAAGCCAGGCTGAAAAGCCGGAGAGGTCAGTAGCAGCAGCCAAGGACACAGCCCGAGACATTCATGCTGTCATCTTGACACCTACCAAATGAGACATTCAGTGACATGCTGATACCACCCAGAGACCCCAGAAGCATGCAAGCATTCAAGTCTGTCCAGTGGCCTTGCTCCTCTATGATGATCTCTCTCCTCCTACTACAAAGGGAGCCACGGTCCTGTCATGGGAGCCACATCCACATGTCAACACTGGTGGAGATGTATCCTGCCACCAAAGACCAGAGTGAGGCAAAGTCAGCCCTCTGCTGGACTTGGGACTCACAATGACCAATCTGGATACGTGGAGATCAGGAAGCTGGAAACCTACACTGCTCGAGTCACATGTCCAGACCTTATGGGAAGGTAGCTGAGGGAGTTCAAATGCCAGGCATCAGCTCTCCTTACTTGGATATCAGCCTCTGCAGATTTGGGCTATGACTGCACAAAGAGCATGAAGCCCTCCCTGACACACTCATTTGTCCTGCAGATATTTACCTTACTGAGACTGCATTCATTGACATTAATAGAAGCAGGGGGGTAGAAGACAGCTCTCAAACCACTCTGCAGGAGGCCCAGCACTCCTGAGGTCTCTTCATTTAACAGACATTAACCGAGCACCTACTGAGTGCTAGACAGTGTTATAGGTGCTGAGATACAGTCACAACTACACAAACAGTCCCTGCATGTGTGAGTTTTACTTGGTCACCCCAACAAAATGCTTTAGTAGCCAGGGATTTAGCTCAGTGGCACAAGCATTTGCCTGGCAGGTCATGAGTTCGATCCCCAGTACAAAAAACAAAACAAAAACCCCTAGTCCAGTCTGTGTCCCCAAAGTCCTCTGCTGAAAAGTAACCTCAGCATTGAGAGCAGGAAGCTGTTATGGGTGGCTGATGCCACAGGAGTGGGTCAGCTATCACAGGAGTGGGTGGTTATCCCAGGAATGGGTAGTTACTTCAGGAGGAGGTAGTTATCTCAGGAGTGGGAAGTTATCTCAAGGGTGGGCTCCTGATAACAGGATGAGTTTGGTACTCCTCCTTCTGCCCTCTGCCTGCTGCATGGGACTTCACAGTGGAAAAGCCCCAGGGCACTATGATCTTGCATTCCCAGGCTCCAGAACTACGAGAAATAAATTTCTGTTCCTTAATAATTATCCAGTTCATGATATTCTATTAAAGGAACACAAAACAGACAGACAGATACATGGTAAACTGGACACCTAAATACCTTGCAAACAAGGTAGTGGTGGGGGTGAAAGCAGGGAGAGCAGAACTTTTGATAGATTTCTAGTCCACCCCTGAGAAAAAGGGAGGGTCCCACAGAGCCAAGGGCAAAGGGGCACAGAGTGGGTTCCAGACTCCCATCTGCTTCAGCATGGTAAACTTCTTTATGTATATTCAAAACCTTGATGCTCTAGGTTAGAATTTATAAAGGTGGTTCACTGTTAAAAAGGAAAAGAGAGGCAGCTGAGGAACAGAACTTGGAGTGAGATGATGTGCTTGCTCCTGGTGAGACAGCATTGCAGTTCCAGGGTTCCTACAGCCTAGGGACCTGCAGCCTTCACACACCGAGCTACACCACCCAGTGCCCTTTGGAAGGCCCCAGTGAGCACTTGGTGCAATGTTTGATCCTATGGGGTCAGACAGACAGATTCTCTATGGGCAGACAGATGGGTCCTGTCCTGTCCCTGTGCTGGAGTAAACATCGACTTGGGCCCTGCTATTAAAGAACTCATGGCCAATTCTCAAAGATGAGATCCAAGCATGCATCACTGTGAAGGTGGCAGCAGGCCTAGCAGAGCAGCATGGCCAGCTGGACAGCACCTTCCTTGAGCAACAGTAGACAGAACAGCTGGGAAGGCATGGGTGGTGGCAGTCAGCCAATGGTTTCTGGGAGCCAGTTTGTCTTTAGGAGGGAGTCTGCAGGTATCATGGGCCAGTATATTGGACAGAGGACCAGGAGCAATAAGAGAGGGGGGAAGAGCTGTAATGGAGACTGGACACTGGACAGAGAGAAAATGGACCACACTTAGAGACTAGGATGAGGTCATGCCCTCCAGGCTCTCAACTCACCTATGGCAAGGTAACTCAATGGACAGAAAGTGAAAGTATGGAGTTTGCCAGAGATGACCTGTGACCTCAGGGAGTAGAAAGGGTGGAGGGGAGATATCAGGAGAGAACTCAAAGCACCCACATTTTAGGGGAAGGGAGAGGAAAAAGGAGCCAGTGCAGGTAAGAAAGAGCATGGGGACCCTAGACAGGTAACAGAAGTGCAGGGAAGCTCAGTGTGCTAGGGACACTAGAGGGAATGCCCAGGGACCTGTCACACAGCCAGACATGGTAGTGATGGGGGTCAGCAGCAACACTGAGCAGGGACAGTGAGTAAGCAATAGGGCTGGGCTGCTCCTCCATGTGGATAGCAGCCACCCTGGGGGCCCTGGAACAAGGAAGGCAACAGGCAAGTGCAAATGGTTGAGGCTATCAACGGTGGGAAAGTCATGGGAGAGAAACTGGCTGAGGCTGGACAAGAGACTGCCAGCCCAACACTTGTGATAAATCTCAGGGGCTCAGAAGAGATGCCAGGCAGACTACATAAGGAGGCAAAGAATGCCAGGCACGGGAGACCATGGCACCCCATGCATCCTCAGAACTGGCATCAGTCCTGGTAATAGCCAGTTTTCCCAAAGAACATTAAGGCACTGGGAAGTACGTTGCCTGCCTGGTATTCTGCCAGATTCTGCCCTTCACTGATCTCATCCCTCTGAGTGCTCCTCACCTCTGGGGACCTGGCCCATTTCCTGTTATGGGCCTATGCCCATTTCTACTGAGCCAGAGCCCTGGGTCATTCTCCACCCACATCAGCCACATTCACTATGGAGCATTTTTATGACTGTCCCATCCCATAACATTTATTCTGCAGCCAACAACAACTTCACACTAAAACCACTATAACAACCCAGTTACTGTGGAATGGAGAGCGGTTCCTCCTGATGGGCTGCACTGCTGAGGGGAGGGAGAAGACTTTATGGAGAACTGATAGGCAAGACTTTGTTTCTTTCCCCAGCAACAGAGGTGGCCCCTAGAGTGGGAAGGGGTCAGATAGTCAAGGGATCCAGATCTAAACAAAATAGCAGCAAAGAAAGGAGTGCCAGATCCCTGGAGATGCTAGTGCAGGCACCAGGGACATGAAAGCCACAGGGAGCACAGATGAAGGACAGGGCAAACCTTTCTCCTGGAGCTTCCACTTTGGTTCTTGGCATTTGACAGTTTCTATAGACGCATAGTATGGAGGCTGATGATAAAGGCAGAGGTTGGTCAGGCAGCTGCAGAGGTTTTGGGGGTGTGATCCCCTAGCTAGGGGAGTGGGGGGACAGGCAGGGAGGTCTGGCTGGTGTCCCTTGTGCACTGCTGTGCAGAGAGCCCAAGGTAGCACCGACGGAGGACACCCCAGCCAGGTCCCCGATGTGGGCCTTCCTGATTCACAATACCCCTCACACATGCACATACACACACAGCCATTCCCCACATGGACAAGTGACTGCAGCACAGGCATTAAGGTTGGCAAGTCCAGGCTACACATGTCTGCTATACTTTGATCCCTGTAAACTCCCAAAGGATCTTGTCCATGTGTTACTGGTTTGTTGTTAAGCTACACAAGGACCAGAAGTGTGTCTCCAGGCCCAGCCTCATGATGTGGAATGGGGCAGCAAGTGCACCTTTGTCAGGCACTAAGCAATTTGAAGACACAAGTTCGGAGTCTTACCTGGGCTGACCTTCTACCGTCAGTCTCCTCTAATGGAACAGGAATGAGCCCATCACTCATTCTCAGTGCCTCTTGAACGCGTTTCCTCTCTCCTAAGTTCACACAGAAGTTCACATAGAAGTGACTGTGAGGAGCGGATCACTTCCAGAATGGGACTCAGCAGCAGTCTGCACTGGACAGAGACCACCAGGCCCTCCTCTAAGGCCAGGTTCATCTGTGGAGCCCACTGGTGTCTGTAGCCCCACAGCGCCACTGACAGGACACCCAAGGAACTGCGTATCTGCAGTCCCCACTCACATTCTCCAGGGTAGAGGGTATCAGCCAGCCTGAACTTGAGGACCAAGCACTAGGCCCAAGGGCCTCCAGGACAGTCCTTCCACTGGGGTAATACCTCAGGCAGATCAGGTTTAGTTGCTGTTATGGTCTGTGTTCTTCAAAGGTTGCCCACTCACCCCAACACATTATGTCTAAGGGGACAAGAGACAACCCTCACAAGCCTCCCTGGGATGTTCCCACAGTGAATTCAGTGCCATGCAGGGCACAAAGCAGAAGGACACTAGCCCACCTGGCTCCATCCCTGACTCTTGGAGCTCTACTGGCCAGTTATATATGCCATGGAAATGAAGAAGGATAAGTTTCCTATAGGCAAAGCAGGGCTGTTCCCTCTACAGTCAACCAGAGCGAGAAATGAAGTCAGACTGCGGCATGAGGCAGAGGCTGTTTGCCTTAGGTACCAGAAGATGTATCATACGTTGTCTGCTCTAACCACATGTAATCGGAAAGGAGGCTGAGGGCTTAAGAAGGATCTTTCCAATCACTTAAAAAAAAGTATGGGGATTGGGTGCAGCATAGTGGTACAGTACTTGTCTAGCCTGTGCATGTGTGAGGCCCTGGGTTCAACCAACAGCACTAAAAAAAAAATTTTTTTTAAGTCTTCATGGGAAAGGAGGAAGGGAACCAAAAAAAAAAAATTAAGATGTGTTATGTACATATACAAGTACCCCATAATGAATGTGATCATTACATACTGCAAATATGTACTAATAAAAGAAAGTCTTCATACTGATTGAAAAAGGGACATCAAGAAACCATCATAAAATCCACACAGTAAATTTAAAAAAGCAAATACTTCAAGTGAGAAATAGACAATTACATCATTTACATAATAAAATGGCAAATGTAAAAATGCATAATCCTTCAGTAAAATTAAAGAAATTCAGAACAAAAAGGCATCTCTCTCCTATCAAGGAAATAAGACAAAAATCAATAATGTTGAAGTTGATTCAATAGCGGGAAAATAAATTACTATACTTTCTAGAGAGCAATTGGCAGTATTTATATTAAGTTATTAAAACAGATTCAGCTTTCTGACAAACAATACAATTCATGAGAATTAATCTTAGAGAAACAATTTAGCTACAGGCACCATCTATAAAAGGGAATTGGGGAAGATCCCAGAGTCTAACCAGGGGGTACTTACTAAATCAAATGGTTATGTCTATTCAGAGGGCTACTGTGCAGCATGAAAAATATATACCAAATGTCTTTATTGACCCAAAGATGTTATTGATGTACTGAATTACACAAGGAAATGTGAGATAACTTTTAAAAATGCATCTTGATCAATTCTGCTCATTATGTGTACACACACCTGTCCTGCAAATGACCCAAAACACTTCGAGTGATAGCAAAGGTCTTCTACAAAGGGGGCAACGTGAGCAGTTTGTTTTTTTTTTGGGGGGGGGGAATACCAGGAATCGAACTCACAACCTTGCACCCGCCATGCAGGCACTTACACCACTAAGCTAAATCCCCAGCCCAACATGAGCAGTTTTGAAATATTTTCCTTTTATTTTTATTTTCTCAGGTTGCTACAAAAATGAAAATACATTACACAAGTAATAAGAATAAATAAATTTCTTAAAATGAAGGAAAAAAATTTCCGAAATAGGCTTTAGACCAAAGCAGGAAGAGCAGTAGGCGCACAGGCACCACTGCTAGGAGCATCCACCTGCCCAGAGCATCCACTGACCTGGAGAAAGGGAGCTGTCCCCAGTGCCATCAGAGGATCTCACAGGAAAGTCAAAAAAGTGGCATCCTGAGAATACCTCCCATGATAGTTGAGAATTTAAAGGTCAGAGGTATTTCAATAGGGTTTAATTGTAGACTAGAAGCAAAATGCCAAGTTCTACGCTGTTCCTAGCCAGGAGAGGACATCAACCCCCTGACCCAGGCTAAGCGCTCCAAAGGGCAGTTATAAGAACCAATAATTCTCGTTCCAAGGTCCAGTTGCAGAATTCTAATACATAATTATTTATAAAAAGATATACTAGGGCTAGGGTATGCTCAAGTGGTAAAGAATATGCTTAGCAGGGACATTAGAAAATAGTGAGGAAGGGCTTTCCGCACCTGTGTATCAGAGCATCTGAGGTCTTCTCCCTCTAAGGCTCTAAGACCATGATGCCAAAGCCTTGGCCAAGTGGCCCCATGGTGCTTCTACAGTCCGGCTAGGCAATTCTTCCCTCTTGGCCTGCTCAGCCTTGTGGCATGCTGGGTAGACACTGCGCAGTTCCTCACTGGCGGTGCTCCTGCAGCCCAGCTAGGCAGTGTACCTTCTTTCTCCTTCCTGCTTAGCCTTGTGGTACTTGAGGTAGTCATTGTGCAGCTCCTTGAAGACGTCTCTAGCTCCAGGCTGCAGTGAGACCCGCAGGAACTGGATGTCAGGCTCAGTGCACAGGTCCAGGATGAGGTAAATGCCTTCCTGCAGCAGGTCTTTCACAGCTGGGTACAAGGTCACCTGGGAAAGAAGGCAGAACCCTGTGAGAACAAACTGGGGCAGACTGAGTGGCACACTTTGCACATAAGTCCAGTAGCATGAGGACAATATGACCACTCCAAATCTCTGGTTTCAGGTGCTTATATCTAAGACAAGAAAAAGTTAATTCCCACAACACAAAGATCACTAGCCAATGACTGAAAACCTCACTAAGCAACTTAAAATCTCCTTGGACAGACGAGCAGCATAAACAACCTTCCCTAATGTAGCAATAAACCCTAAAGTTATTGCTAGAGAGTCAAAGAGAAGACTATGGCCTCACACATTTCCTCTGGGACTCATCACTGTGGTGGGGCCCACAGACTTCAGCTGCTCCCAGTTGACACTGTTACATCACCTCCCACCAATACCCATTCTGCAGAAACACAAGAGGTAAAGGCAGGATCTACTTAGTAGCTCCCACTATCTAGCATTTAATTAAACCTGAACATGCTGGTCTGGAAAGATTCATGACTCTCTCAATAGAAGTTTCTAATGCATATGGAGTATTTCTCCATTACTGAATTAAAAAACAAAAGAGACAAAACTGTTACTAATAAATTCTGGGATGCTATAGCCTTAAGATAATTTTCAAGGCCTTTGGCTTTCAAGATTAAAAATAAAAATGTAAAATATAAGCATAAATTAGACATGAATAGTGAGGGTAAGCAACAGACTTTCCATAAAGTAAACCTTGAAATAATAGTGACTTAAAGGTTGCAATTATTGCTTTGCTTTTTGACCCTTAGTGTAGTGATATTGCTGTTTCTTTCTACAGTAAAAAAATAATGCCAGCTTTTCTTTCATCAAATGCTTACATAGTAATGAATCAAATGCTAAGGAAATGTCATGATTCTATAAAAATGCAGCTGGGACTGGTGGCAGATGCCTGTAATCCCAACAATTGGGAGGCAGAGGCAGGAGGGTCTCTATGAGCAGCATGTGCTACATAGTGAGTTCAAATCAGTCTGCACTATAAAGTGAGACCTTGACTCAAAAACACAAAACAGAACAAAATTCTATAAAAATGTTAAACAACTGCAAGGAAGCCAAACTCCAAGTCCACACACTACTCAAAGGACAACCTGAAGGGTCTTGTGCTCCATGCCTCTCACTACTGTGGCTGTTGATAACCCAGCTGTGTACTCAGCACCCAAAAAACAGGCAACTCCACTAGCCAAGGTCAGCAGGGCCAGTGAAATGGAAAAGTAGTAAGCAGTTATAATCTAGCCTAAAACAGGATGTAGGTATTCTGAGGAAGTAAAGCTGACACCCCTATTCAGAAAGGCTCACTAGGGCTCACCACTGTATCTACCAGGATTGTAACAGGAGAAACACTCTTTCACAGACAGAGAGGAAAGCAATGTCAACAGACACATGCAAACACCCTGTCTACCCATGGTTCCTCTGTCTTCCATGCTGATGTCACATTAAACATAGTCAAGGTTCATATGGCTCAAATTTTGAGCCCTGCAGCAGCATCAGCAGCTTATAAAATTTTGAAGATATGGATATCCTGAAGTGAAATAACTTACACGATGAATTGATAACCCAGATCTTTAAGATAAAAAGCTATCTGTACAAAGTTCAGTGTTAATCTGTACAAAGTTCAGTCTTAACAAGTCACCTGCATCTCCACTTGCCTCCTGCTCTGAGTGTCTGAGAGCCACTAAGTCTCAAGAACAACAGATTGGGGCTAGGGATTTAGCTCAGCGGCATAAGTGCCTGCTTGCAAACACGCGGTCGTGAGTTCGATCCCCGGTACTGATAAAAAAAAAAAAAGAATAGATCTAGCCAGGCATGGTAGTGCACACCCTAATCCCAGCACTCGGAAGGCTGAGGTAGAAGGATTGTTGCAAGTTCGAGGTCAGCCTGGGCTACAAAATTAGTTTAAGGCCAGCCCAAACTGCATAGTGAAACCCTATCTCAAGAGAAATAAAAGAATAATAGATCCATATATGCTCCTGCTGACAAGGGTACCTAGTCTGAGACCTAGGTCGCTTTTGCGCTTCCTCTAGCCTGGTCTGGGAGACTTCGGGGTCTTGGCCCTGAGTGACATATCACCTCTCCATCAGATTATTCTCGAAAGGAGTCGGTTTTGGAGCCAGAGAGAACTAAGAAGTCCTGAGCCCCTCATTTGTAGGGCTCTGCTGAGCCTTCACATGGCCTCCTCAGTCCTGACCACTGCCCACAGGATGCTGCTCACACACTCCACCATGCACAGAAGTGAGGGCTACAGGTCTAAGGCCATTTGCCATTTTGATGCAAAACCATGCTCAAAGCCCAAAAAAAAATCCTGGATTGTACCTTCTGTGCCTCCGTTATGTACTGGGCCACCATAAAAGGAGAAAACACAGCAAACTCTTCAGCTCGTGCAGCAATGTGGCTGTACATCCTCTCCACCAGACGTGCACACTCAAGGACCACCGGCAGGTCATCCGTACTCCCTGCAGAAGGCAAAAGTCTCTAAATCGTTAACTCACAAGCACTGCAGTGTCCTTTCCATCTTACACCTTTAATGTAAATAGATACTTAAGTCTTCCACTTTCCTAGACCCTTAATTGGCTTGCCTTGCAGACAGAGTAAGAGAAAAACATCGTGTCAAAATATTTCCCAAATAGAAAAGGGAAGAACACTTAAAATACTCAAAAGTCAGTAAGATTTTTAGGGATCCAAGTAGAAAAAACAAGATTTTCATGATAAAAAGTCTAGAAATGGGGGTCGGGGATTTAGCAGCATAAGACCTGCCTGGCAAGCACGAGGTCATGAGTTCGATCCTTGATACAAAAAAAAAAAAAGTGAAGTCTAGGAATGCTACTGGGTTTTTAGTTGTTGCTGCTTAGTTTAACAGTGCTAATGGCTGAATATGGTACATGCTAAGCAAGCCCTGCTATTTTATCTTTTTAAAAGAGAGAGACAGACAGAGAGAGAGGGAGGGATGGATTTCTATGAGGTGGGTTAAAATGGAAAATTACTCAACAGATATAGAATGGTTTGGTTTGGTTTGGTTTGATTTTTTGAGACTAGGTCTCACTGTATAGTTCACAGCAATCCACCTGTCTCAGCCTCGCAAGTGCTGGAATTTCAAGAGTCCACCACATCTGGCTAACAATGGTTGATTGACATCATTTAGGACACCCAAATTACGTCTGTGTCTTGGAAAATTTCTGAAAGGATTTGTAGGAGCCTTCTAGGAGCTTGGAGAGTCTAGCCTCAGATAAGAGAGCTGGGGGACTCCTGCCCAGCCAGAGTGTCTTCCCTCCTTCACTCAGCACCACAGCAGAATGCCGCGAGTAACTTTTGTTAGTCTAGAAGACACAAGCAAACCCAGTGATAAAAAGATCAGGGCTGCCTGGGGTTGGGCCCAAGAAGGGAACAAATTGCAAAGAGGCCAGAGGACCTTGTGACAGAAATAAATGTCCTATGCTGTGACTGTGGTTTTGCTTCACATGTGCTCTTAGCTGTTAGAAATCATTAAACTGTATACTCTACACATTAAACTGTATACCCTAAACAGGTATCACTTGTTATACAATATGCTATAAAATATGATGATATTTGGGAAATGCTGTATATTTTTAGCAGACCTTAGATAAGTACAACCTTTATGGATGTCCTTGTCTTATCAGTGCAATCTCTATGACATTGTGCAACCATGATTAAGACCTACGAGGATTCTTGAAGCCACTCCCTGCCATGAAGGAATGCACTTCCTCATCTAAGGTATGATGTTCCTTCTCCTCTCAGGCTGCTCAATATATACTGTGTTCACTAGCTGCTGTAGCCACTGACTTCATGTATCATCATTAAAATGAGCATTAGATGCCAACAAAAAGGGAATAAATTTTAAAATTAAAAAAGAAAAAGAAAAAACAAAACAGTTAAAAGTCCCGCTGGGTTGAGTCTGTCAAAGTACCATCTTGGCAGACAAGAATGACCAGGCAGATCAAAGAAGCACAGCACAGAGAGAATGGGGCATGTGCCCTTGTGTGGCCTCAGGACAGGTCACAAATGACAAGTCTGAGGCAGCACATAGCCAAGCCACCTTGCACTGCTCAGCAAGGCTAACGCCAGGCCTGTCCACCTCCTGTCCAAGCTGGTACATGAGAACCATGACCTTAGGGTTCTTAGGTGAGATCAAAAGACTCAACAAGGAATAGGCTGAGGCTGGTCCAAGAGAAGGGACTTATTTCCCAACCCTGATTCTCAGCAGATGCTAGGATAATCCCCGGATGCTTGAGGCAACACAGGCTGAGTCAACACATGCTGAGAGTACTGAGTCAACAACACACGTTTTCACCATGAGTGGGAGAAGGTGACACATCACTGTACCACTGCCTGGTCCCCAGCCAGGTAGAGTAACTGGAGAACTGCAATCCATGCTCACAGGCCTCTCCTTGCTTTTGCCAAGATGACTGGTTAAAGGAATCTTGCCAATCCCACAGCAGAAAGCACAGGACAGGCAGAAGTGGAAGCTGACTCATATATTCCTGGTCATGCTGACTACTGTCAGAGATCTTCTCTGACACACTTCAAGTCAACTTACAACAACTTCCATGAGTCCAGTGTATCCCACAGTCACCTGGTCCTTGTGCTTGGCACACAAGTGGCACGATTACAAAAGTAACAGTGGAAATTCTCACTTTCATACCATATGTTTAAAGAATGAGAATGTTAAAAAATAACACAGCAAGAATCAACAGACTTCAAAGCAGAATAATTCTTCGTGTACACATCATCTGCTTCTGCCAAATGGGAATTTTTATGTGTCTGTGGTAAACAAATACAACCCCTCCAAGATCATAACCTTGCTAATAACAAGGTACAGGGTCTTACATCTGTAAAATGAGAAAGCTCTGTTACACCTCTTCCTTTTGTCCCCCACTAATTCATAAACTCCTTAAGGGTGAGAATACAGGTATAGTCATCTTTTTATCCCTACATATACTGTGTTCAACAAAAACTTTCTTAGTCTTGGGGTTTTTTTTTTCTCCAGAAAAGGTTTAAATCAGAGATGTCAGATGCAGCCACTGTTTCAGATATAGTAAAATATCACAGCTTGAAATATTTTTAAAAATGATCTTCAGCATTCATTTGATGATGTGAACATTTCCCTTATGTAAACTCAACTGAGGAGCTTTATTTTCTGTGATACCTGACATTGCATAATCTACAGATTCAAATCATGTATCTAATACTGTGACTGCCTTACCTCTGTCTTTCTGCCGCCCTTCATGCATCACTGAAAATATCAGTCTGTTGAAACAGTTCAGGAAAGACGGGATGGCCTTCAGCATCACCTGAAAGTAACAGATAAAAAACATAAAAAGTGTGCAAGCAATGTTCAGGTTTGCCTGCTTGCTTTAAAAATCTGAGCTAGGACAGTGACAGTGAACCTTTCAGAGCTTTCACTGATAGGAAGAGTCTGCTGCAGCACATATGCCAAGGGTTCACGACCACTGGACTAGTGGTTCCACACGGTACAATTTCCAGAACCTGTGGGGCAATCCTGATTTAGGACAAGTTGAATCTGTGCTTTCCTCTAAGCTGGTTCTAATTCATCCTAAAAGTACATAGAAATAAATCACAAAGCAATGACAGTAACCAACTCAGGCAAGCAGATCTAGTAAGCGAAAGATTACTAAAATTCATTTCAAACGGGGACATCATTTCTCAATACTGATGAAAAATTCTGCTTAGGACTTTAAGTTTTTAAAAATGAGACTAAAATGACAAAACATGCTTCTTTAACATTCAATTCCCTCAAGTCAGGTTGCAACCACACATTGTCGAAATGAGCTGTCATAACCCCTTGTGATTACTGTCTTTTAAATTAGTTAAGATTTCAAGGTCAGGTATAGTGGCACGTACCTATAATCCTAGCACTCAGGGGGCTGAGACAGGCAGATCACTGTGAGTTCAAGGCCAGCCCAGGCTACAAAGTAAGCTCAAGGCCAGCCTGAACTGCATAGTGAAACCCTATCTAGAAAAGACAAAAAAATTAAAAAAAAAAAAAAAAAAGACTTCAATAGTCAGTTTGTAGTCATCCTGGCAACACCTCAAGTGGCCATACGAGACCAGTGGTCACTGTGCTGGACAATGCAGATACCACTGCATATTCTACAGCCTAATGCTGCTCTAACTCCCAAAATGAAGTCAAGTGTTAGTTTCTCCTTCCCTCTCTCTGTAGTGCTAGGGATCAAAGTCATGCATACTAGATGAGCCCTCTAACACAGTTATATCTCAGCAAGTATTGGGACTGTTCTCTTTGGTATAACTAATCCAAAACAATTCTTGATAGCATCATACCATATCCTTCATGTCAGTTTACTGACTTTCTGCAGCATGTTTAGAGAGGTTATTTTTATAACAAGTATTTTAGCAATTCATCACACATTCCCCCAATCCTCTCCATTTTGCTTCTGTATTAATGAAAATCTGGGGCCAAACTTTGTGATTTCTCATGAGACTTGGATAAACCATCCAGCTTTTATGTTTGCCTCAGTTTTCTCATCTGCAAACTGAGAATAACAAAAGGTCATCAGGAAGCCTAAGTAAAACACATGACATGCTCAGCATAGCACCAGTTGCTGATCACCCTGTTAGGCATCTAACAGTGCCAGCCACCTCATCTGTCCTCCAAGCATGCCTGAGAGGCTAGCAGATACTTGTGTCAACTTGAACCTAATGCTGCTGTCTGCATAATAGGCCTCTTTAAGCGCTGGTACACAAGCTACCCCTACTTTTTTTCCGATTCCCTGTTATATAGAGCATTATTTTCTCTCCTTTGACTTTTAGTCTAAGAATTTCCTTGTGAGTTAAATGTGTTTCCTGAATAAAGCATACTGATGGATCTTGTCTCCTGATCCACTCCACCTATTTCTTTTTATTGGTGAATTGAGGCCATCTACATTAATGGTTATGGCCAATATGCACTGGCTCATCTCTGCTATGCTATTTTCCTACCATTGGCTGCCTACTTTTCCCTTCCATTCAGTTGTCTGCCCCACTTGGTGACCCCTCTCTGCCACTGTTTCTGGAACCATGGTCTTTTTTCACTCTCTCTAGAATGTCCTTCAGTACTCTTTGTAGGGTTGGTTTGGTGGTCATGAATTCCTTCAGTTGTTCTGTGTCATGAAAGTATCTTGTTTCTCCATTAATTTTGAAAAATAGTTTTGTAGGGTGTATCAATTGCAGAATGAAAAAGATACGGCATTTCTATACAATGGAAAGCTACTCAGCTATGAAGAAAGATAATAACCTCAAAGCTCTTATAGATAGACAGATACAACTTAAGATCATGCTCATGGGTGAAATGGTTCAGTCACGTGGGTGAACATCATGTTGTCTCCCTAGTAAAAAAAACTAAAGGAGTTAGTGGGATCCAAAATGCACAACAGATGTTGTGAAGGTGAAAGGGGAGAAGATACTAGAGCGGGGAGGCAGTGGCCATTGTTAATCTATACTGTTTTGAAACCCTGCATTGTTTTCATTGTTCTGTTTAGCTTGGTTTTGTTCTGTTTTGTCTGATTTTTTTCATATTTGAGGGCATGGACAGCTATTTGGAAAATAACAAAATGTATTATAATAGCCATAATTGATTTCTTATTATTTTTTATTGATTTTATTCTATTTTTTGTTTGATTTTATTATGTCTGATGGTATAAGCAGCTACTCTAAAGATAACAAGGTGCATTCCTGTTGTATTCCTGTTGTCTTTTTTTGAAGTCCTGTATTGCTTTCATTGTTTTGATTGGCTTTACTTTGTTCTGTTTTGTTTGATTTTATTATGCCTGATGGTATGGACAGTTATTTTAAAGATAACAAAAGGCATTATGGTAGCCATTATTGACTTCCTTTTATCTTGTTTTGAAGCCTTGTATCACATTCATTGTTTTGTTTTGGTTGACTACTCCTATTTTGTTTTGTTTGATTTTATGATGTCTGATGGTAAAAACAGCTACTTGAAGACAAGATATATTATGGTAGCTACTGTTGTATTCCTATTGTTTTGTTTTTAAGTCCTGAATTGCTTTCATTATTTCATTTTGATTGGTTTTATTCTGTTTTGATTTTATTGTGCATAATGGAAGTTATTTCAAAGATAGCAACGGGGATCATGGTAGCCACTGTTGGTTTCCTTTTATCTTGTTTTGAAGTCTTATATTCATTGTTCTATTTCTTTTGGATTTATTCTCTTCAAAATAAAAAAAAGGTGGCAGTACACAAACACCATTCGAAGTATCAGACTCTGTTGAAAAAAACTTAAAATGGTTGAGTAAAGGTCAAGTATTTTGTGCTTGAGAAATCATTTTGGTCCTAAAAATTATTGGAACAAAAAAAATCTATTTAGCAAGTCATTATTTTTATTTTTCTTCAATAGTAAAGCACTGCACTGCTATTTTGAAGGCTGAGGTCCCCTTCTCACAAGTTCCTTTCTCTCACCTTGGGATGACACTGCAATATGGAGAAGAGGGTGTTGTGCAGCCTTGAGAACACACTCCCATAGTCCGGTGGCCTCAGGTGGTCCAGGGGGACGGTAAGCAGAATGCTGAAGGCCAGGCTGACATGGTGGGGGTTGCTGATGGCATCCTCCCCCTGCCGCAACAGAGCAGCCAGGACATCAAGAATAGGTATGACCCGTGCAAGGGCCATAGGCTGCTCCTCACAAGCTTCTCGGTTCTGCAGCTACAGGCAAGGTGGGCAAAGAAAATGAAGTGGATTCTCAGAGAGATAATGTAACACTGAGCACAGGGTGTCAGAGATAAGGCTGTCCCTGCTCCAAATGAACTGCTGTGGCCCAAGTACAGAGTGAAGAGACAGGAGACCAGCATCCAAACCCCACTGTGGACTTGGCCACTTCAGTCACATTTTTTTTTTGGCTCCATCGTTCATGAAGAGAAGCAATTTTCTATTAAGAACCTGACACATCCATTTTCTCATAAGAAAACTATATATCAGATGTACATAGTAGTATTTTCCCAAAAAATCAATCTCATGTGTCTAAACATCACATCACTGGTTAAGTTTCTTACAAATCAGATGTAGTTAAAGATAATTACTATTCTAGAATACAAAAGTAACAAACTCAAGAAAAAAGATAGCTCAAAATCCTACCTAGGTTACCTCGCAGAATGCACTTAGGACTCCTAACCCTAAGCACATCTAGTGAGCCTTTTGGGTCCTGAAATCTGAAAACCCCTACCTCCCTGCTGGGTGGCTGGCTGAGCCGACCACTTGCCACACCTGTGAGAAGCATCAATCAGAGTTTAGCCTGATGTACAGCAGCTTGGCCTCCCATGTGCCATCACCACTGTGATCAAATATGAGACTTGGACACCAGCATGGCCCCAACCCAACTTAGCATCTCCTTCAGATGGTTATAATGACCACTTCAGTCACTAAGGCAGATTCTCAGGAAAATGACACAGGAAGAAAATTAGAAATCCAGAGTATGAAGTCCATTCTTTTTTGTTGTTTGTTTTGTTTTGGTACCGGGGATTGAACTCACGACCTCACGCTTGCTAGGCAGGTACTTAAGCCACTGAGCTAAATCCCCAGCCCATGAAGTCCATTTTTTAGACCCTTTTGCTCTGGGAACAGACTGATCCAGTACAAATCTCTTGTCAGCAGACAACTAGAACCTGGCTGGGGACGATGGTAAAGTAGATAGTGCTCCTTCACACCCATGGTGAGAATGCTTGGGTCAGGTTCACCAGAGGGTATAATATTCAGACCAGCCCAACCTCAAGCAGATTTATGTTACGGTGAAACAAAATCAAGTGGCTACTAGATACAAAATCCAATACATACATAGGATAGTAACAGTAACCTACCTACAATATTACTACTCCATTCTATAGTGTATTCTCTCCTCATGTACCACAGGCCTTACACACACACATACCCCTCTGAATAACTGAATGCATCAAGCTGACTACAACATTTTCTGGAGATAGGAAGCCCCAAGATCTTTCCTTACTCCTCCAATTACACAGCTTCCAAGTCAGTCTCTCACTTGTCACTTTGTTCCTCTTACCACTATCTGCCTAAGGCTTCCTAGCACTGCATCATCCCTTTGCACCATCTCCATACCTTGGCTGCCAGCTGACACCAATGTATGCAGAGAGGACACACAATCTGGGCATCCAGCTAGCAGCCACCTCTAGGTAGTAGTCCCAGAAATGCTCTGCCCTATATGGGAGAACAGCAGAGCCCAAAAAGCTGGCCTTTATCTTTATAGAAGAGAAGAGGGGATGAGCTGGAGGATGTGTCTCCAGAGGCCACTCACCGTCAGAGCTGTGACAATCTGTGGGCATGCACGCCACAACAAACTTGCTTTCTCTCCACTGAGTGGGCAGCTCAGTAATAGCTTGAGCAACCTAAGAGCAGACAAAACAGCCTGAAACAAAACAGGAAATTTTAGAAGTGCAAGTAGGCAGCTCTCTTTAGGATAATTCTAGAGATGGTCCACTCACTGGTACTGGTCAAAAAGCAGAGCTGTGGAGCCCTGACGTTGGGGACAGGGACAAGGCTAGTCAAGATTGAGTCCTGAAAGCAAGAGGCATCATCACATCAGCACACAATCTGGGAGGCAGGGAAGAGCCAAGCTCTGGACAGCAAGGCTTTTCAAGAGTGCCTCACATGTTTGAATGGAACGGCTCAGCATACCCCACAAGGAATCTCATCACCAACCCTACTTTGCCAAGATGCCCTGCAGAGGATGCCATCAGCTTCAATGGCAGTGAAGCTTCTTGCTTCACTGAGCAAGAACTACATGTGCTCACAGACAAAAGGAAGGGTTGTAATGAGATCCTGGATGAGGTGTTATGATTGTAGGTAATGACCTTAAACCAGAGGGAGGAATGGGCTTGTAGTAAGCACCCCGTAAACAAACACCTGGCCCCACTCTGAGCATGGATCCCCAACCACCCTTTTTTGCTCTCTTCCCATCCAAATCATAACCCAACCCCACAGTGTCATCTGTGACCAGGATTTAAAGACATTCATGCCAGTCATGGTGGCACACACCTGTAATCCCAGCACATAAGAGACTGAAGCAGGAGCACTGCTGTGAGTTCAAGGCCAGCCTGGGATACATGGTGAGTTCAAGGCCAGCATGAACTACATAATGAAAATGTAAATCAAAAATAATTTTTAAAAGATGTTGACAGGACAGAAAGGACACGAACCACAGTCTGTGGCTGCAGGCAATCCTCACAGCAAGGCCACACAGGCTTTTTCAGGAACTACACAGAAACAATATGGGTGTGTGCACCCCAATAGTACTCAAACCTGGCCTGTAGCTGTGCAACCAAGTTGAGTACAAGTTTTCAAAGTGTGCTAGATGAGCAGGACTCAACTTTTGAAGGGGTCAACATTGTATGCAAGATTTAGTATGCCATGTAATAAAAAGACACATTTATAAATCCTGCTCCAGGCCAGGTTATACACAGCCAGGCTCTATTTACAGCTTCCACCTTAGCTCTACTCTGTTGGTGTGAATTTTGGTTTGAGGGATGACACAGAATCCCAAAATAGCACTCTCTCTACAGCACATGCTGCCTTGGGCCACTACATGGGGAAAAGCAGCTACCCACCTGCAGATCTGCCCTCCACACACAGCCAACATCCAGGCCATGGAGCACAGACTGCATCACCAGTGCCAAGTCCTCTGTGGTCCCAGTCTCCAGCATCTGGGTGAAGAGGGCTCCCAAGTGAAGCTCCAAATCCTGAGGGGTCTGAGTAGGAACTTCAGGAGCTGAGAGGAAATAAATCCACAGTTACAATGAAACAGACAAGGGACAATATGGGCGGGTATGACAAAAGGGCTGCATGTTGAGAGTGTGCACCACACCGCAATTCAAAAGTGCACTTTGAGACCATCCCCTTGAGGGAAATAAATCAGACACACATGCTTAAATATCACATGGTATCTCTGGTGTGAAAAACCAAAAGGGTAAATAAGGACCAAAATGTACAAGAGATACTGTGAAACAGGAAGAAAATATCAAATGGAAAGGAGAACTGGGAAAGAAAGAAGAGACAAGAAAATAAATAGAAGGGAAAAATGGACACAAAGCTTTTATAGGTAAGGAGGGAAAGAAAAATTGAAGGGAGAGGAAAAAAATGGGGGAAACAAAAGATATATCAGGTACAAGTATAAATACCCGAGGATAAATATTATCTTTATGGGTATCTAAAATATACCAATTAATTTTTTTTGTTAAAGAGAAAGATTTGCACTGGTACTGTTCAGACATTAAATGTAGATGTCTTGTGCTCTGGATGACTGATTTGGGGGTGGCAATGGGCAGTGTATGTGCCACTGTTGTCCTGATTATTGTGTTTTAAAATTTTTTTTCTCTTTGAAATAAAATGGATTTGGGAGGGAAAGAGGCAGTATGGTTTAAAAACACACACACACAAAAGTGGACCTTTTGCATGAGCAACATGCAAAAAAAAAATGGGTACACACTTAAAGCAGGTGCCATGTGTACATACACACACACACCTGCACTTGTGCATGGTGTGCATACATGCGTGCATAGATGACAACCATGCTCCGGAATGGCAAGCTCTGGGCCATTCACACAGGTGACTGCAACTCTGCACCTTTCTATTTCCTTTATAGAACCCAGAGGGCTATAGAAGTGGGACAGTATTTTTAAACAGACAAGAACGTTGGGGAAAAAAATCAAAACAACCCTGTGCTTTCCAGAACTTTCTACAGAATCACCTAGTTGCTTCCCAACATCCCCAGTGCTCTGGCCACAGTCTCATCATAAAGCCTAAAGCCAAGGCATCCAAGGCCTACCACTGTACCTAGTCTACCTTCCACGGTGGTTCATTCTATCTAGAATACCTTCCGCTTCCTGGGAGGGCTTACTACTGAGTAAGAGGCTGAAAGCAGGGGTCAGAATCTCTGAGAGATGAAGATGTAGGACTGAGTCTCCCACAAGTGATAAAACCCTAGACATATGGCCTCTTTTCACCTCAATTCCTTCATCAATGAAATGGGCTTAGCAGCACCAACTCCTGAGGTTGGCAAACAAGAAAAGATAGTTTACAGGGATAGCCTTCCCATGGACAGCTCCCCAGTGCCACCTTCATAGCCAAACATATTTGGCCTGCACACACCTCTCAACCCAGTCCCACATCCTGGCTGCTTTGTGGCATCCCATGCCCTCTCCCTGCAATCTATATGGATGTCTGTTCTTAAGTAGGCCAAATCACCAGCTCAGTCTTCCAAGTAAGACACAGTGCTACACACAGATGAGTAGTGTTACAGACACTGGCTTCTGTATCAACAGGGGTATCTGTTCCACTGTCAGAAAACATTCTTCAAGCTCACATTAGCAAGCCAAAGGGTTTTGCACCATCCAAGGACAAAGCAACCTCCATGGGTCACCTGTATGGCCATCACTCTGTTCTTCCAGACTACCTTTATGTGTTTTCTCTCTCCCCAGTGCCTTGGGCTACTCCTCAATGGGCACGTACTCCAGACTGCCGACCTCTCCAGCATGTCCCAGTATGGAGTCTGGTGGTCTAGGTGTGAAAGTGAGGTAGATTGGGCTAGGGCAAACCAGACAAGCAACTGGGCAGAATATGTCAAAGATCATAAAAACTCACAACTAACAGGTATAGCAAGTTACTTCTTCCTTTTTTTTTTTTTTTTTGACATAGTCTCGCTATGTAGTGCAGGTTGGCCTTGAACTCACTATGTAGCACAAGTTGGCCTTGAACTTGCTGTGATCCTCCTCAGCATCCTGAGCACTGGGATTACAAGCATATGTCACTACACCTGGCTAAGATATTTCCTAAAAAGAAGACATGCCGAAAATACAGGACCCAAAATGAAATCAGGCTTACAGCTCCTGTGCATTTGGACTAGTCAGAAAAGTGCTATTTTCAATTCATTTGCATTGTGTACAGCTAACCAAAAGATGCTGTTCTGAGCTGAAGGCAAACAAATTTTAGGATAGGACAGTTTATATCTGGCATGAGGACAAGAAAGTCTTGGTTTTTTTGTTTTGTTTTGTTTTTTATCAGTATGGGGGATCAAACTCACGACCACATGCTTGCAAGGCAGGCGCTTAGGCCACTGAGCTATATCCCCAACCCTGTTTTGTTGTTTTTTTTTAAGATAGGATCTTGCTTCATAGCCCAGACTGGCTTCAAACTCCTAGTGACTCTTCTGCCTCAGCTTCCTGAATACAGGGATTATGACACACCTGCTTAGTTAGTTGAATTTTTGACAAGACAAATGCCCCAATGCCTTACTTGAAGGAAGATGTCAATCCAGGTATTTTGGATATAAAAGATCCCTTCCCCCTTACCCTTGGGACCCCTGTGAGCCTTTTCACTATTCCAATCTCCTACAGTGTACCTCTTTTCCACCTTTACCAAATGCACATCTTTAGTGCCTTTTTCTGTATGTCTTGCTCAGGACAACAAAGAACTATATAGAGAAACCAACAGGACCCCAATTCAGACAAGAACAAGAGGGATGGACCAAGGGATGAAGCAGCACACTGATCTCAATGTGGTGGAGGCTGCCTCCCTGGAATGGGAGTTGGAGCTCAAGGACTACCTTGACTCACCAGGGCTGGAAGGGAGGGTGACACAACATTCTTTAATAAAGGGGCATAGCAGCCAGAGCTTCAAACCACCAGCTACTATTGCAGAGGATGGTCACTTCAAACACTGCACTAGTCTGAATAAGAGACTTGGTTTCAGCCCCCAGTAGGAAAGGAAACATTACTGCCTGAAAGAATCACTGACAGGATAAGATAGAATGTCAAGTTCAAGTCTTTCCAGTTCACCCACAACCCATCCATACAGGAAGGTCACTGACAGAGAGACAACACAGCCTTGTTTAGGCTACACACTCAGATCTGGCACTGGCCCAAGCAGACCAGGTGGCCTTACTTTCCTGAGGGCCACTGACACTCAGGACTGTTCTGCGGAAAGCAGAGCTTGGCAGTTCCTCTGAGGGTCAGGTTTGGCTGGATGACTCCCCAGCCTCACCTCCCCAGGGTCTACCCTGACTCCTTACCTCAACCCTTCTTAGGAACTCCTAAAATTAAACACAATATCCTATATCAACCATGGTGCATGCTGTCTTAAAAAAGAGAAAACATCAGTTCTATTCAGCCTTGTTTCCTTTGCAGGCTAGTAAGTGTAAATATACTAATAAGGGTAGCAGATCTTAATGATCTTTTAATATACACACACATGCACAATTTTTTTTTGTATCGGGGGGTGGTTTTTGGTACTGGGGATCAAACTCACAACTTTATGCTTGCCAAGCAGCCGCTTGTACCACTGAGCTATATTCCCAGCCCCCTCTTCACAGTCATTTTTTAGAGAGTAAGGCTCTGAATAGGCATTCAAAAATACTGATCTATCCTGGGCTTAACTTAAATTTAATTGTCATAGAAAAGAATATTACAATAATAAAATAGTATAAAATAGCTGGGCATGGTGGCGCATATCTGCAATCCCAGCAGTTGGAAGGCTGAGGCAAGAGAACTGCCACAAGTTCAAGGCTAGCCTGGGCTACACAGTTCAAGGCCAGCTTAGAGATCTTGTCTCAAACAAACAAACAAAACAATAATATACTTATCTAAGAATATGTCAATGATTACAACATTTTAATACAATCATTTTAATTTCTGGATGTGTTTCTAGCCCTTGTACACATGCATGTATATTTTATTAACTTACAGTCATGGCATACTTAACATTTTATAAGGAGAATATGGTGTCATACACCTATAATCTCAGCATTCTAGGAGGCTGAAGCAGGAGGTTCCATGGTCAAGCCCAACCTGGGCAAGTTAGTTACTGAGCAAGATGTCTCAAAAAAATAAAAAGGGATATAGTTCAATGTGAAGGGCCTGTGTTCAATCTCTAGTACCACACACACCCATACACACACAGAATTTACACTGTGAATTTTGCCTAACACTAGTATTTTTTTAGATATTGCTGAACAGTTTTGATAGTTGTCATTTCCGTGACTGCATAGCAACCTGTGGCACTGAAGACCTGACCCAGAAGAGTCTGTAAGACTGTCCAAGGCAGGGGAGAGCTAAGGCCAGAGACAAAAGTTTGCAGGTTTTGTTTGAAACAGGACACTCTTCAGAGCAGGCAAACCCTGAGGAGCCCAGAAATCCGCCCAGAGGCTGCAGCAAGGGTAGCAAGAACTACAAGGATGACTGGTCACTTGCGCCCAGGATGCAGACAGGAGAATATGAAATCACAGCACCAAGACTGGAGGGTGAGCTTCCCAGTGTTCCTGTGTGCCACCAGATGTTGCACACTAGGTATCATTTCCTATTTAGAAAGCAAGGCACAGTATCTTGATGCGCCAGCACTGGAGCTCTACAGACCTAAGCCCTGCAGCCCAGAATTTGCTTGAGTGGAAACATCTTACCTGCAAGAATTCTTCTGACAGAGTTAAATATGGAGGTAAACACAGAGTCCTTCTTGGGATGGAGCTCTGGGGCTGAAAAGAACAGAGTTAGGAACCGCAAGGCTGCTTGGAAAGACTGAGCATTCCTTGTGAGGGTTGGCAACTCTGACAGCAGTTGAGTGTAGACATCCTGGTAGAGGGCCACGTGAGAGGGCGGTGTTCTACCTAGCTCATCCACTCCGCCCTTGTGGTGCTGACTCAGGTCTACTTCCAAGAGTGTGGTAGCAGCCAAGAGAGCAGTTGAGGGCAGGCAGTGGACCCCAGCTCCTGATGTGAAACACAGCTGCAGTGCAGTGCCCATTTGCAGCAAAGCTGGCTGCAGTAGCTCAGGTAGTGCTGCTGGTGCCTCCTGGGGTTTCCTCCTCTCTCTGAGAAAAGGTCCCAAGACTTGGCACAGTTTGGTTAGGGACACCAAAATCAGCTGGCTGCCCAGAGAAGTTTGGTTTTCCAACTGCTTAGTGGAAGTTGCCTCAGTGTACAATTTGCATCTTGAGAGGAAGGCAGTGATTTTCCCAAAATTGAGCACCAAACTCAGCTTTAGCTGGATGAGCAGCTGCATCAGCTGCTCCAAAAACATCCCTACCACTTGAAGGAGATGCAGCCACATGGGATCATCTACCTCAATAAGGAGTCTACTACTGGCCTGCAGCAATGATGTCAGCACAATCTCAAATACATCACTAACATACAGAACCCTGAACACAGAGCGAGCACTCCTTCCTCTCTGCAGACAGCCGAGAAGCTGGTAGCATTTTACCAAGAACTGGAGGTCCAAGGAGGGGCAGGAGCAGCCCACTGTGGTAACAGCCATGGACAACAACAAGAGAAAATAATGCACATGGTAGGGTGGTAAGAGGCTATCCGGGTGTAGAGTAGAAATGATTTGCAAATGCCTCAGGAGGCTTTCTAGCTGCTCTTCCTCTAAATGGATGAGGAAGTCACTCTTGACCAGTGAGAGTAAGCTCTGGGAAATTTCTCCTCTTGGTTCTTCAGTTCCAACTTTTGCAAATCTAGTTTCCCAATGAGCCATAATTGTGTGGTCCTTTTCAAAGAGCCAAGGTAGCTGTTGACTGAGAAGACCCTGGTCACCAGAGCACAGAATGCCACAACATCTTGCAATTAAGCACATGAGGAAGGCAGAATGGAGGGACTGCATCTCTGGAAAGAGAGGGCTATGAATGAGGGTCGTGGAAATCTTCACAAGTGTGATACATAGCTCTTCACCTGCTGAGCCCTCCTGGGTTTTGCTTGTTGATAAAGTACTTAACAGGATACTGGCCATATACCTTACATCATCCAGACATAGGTAGGGTATTAAAATTGGGAGGTTGGACACAATCAAGTGCCAGTGTGCTACAGGGTATGTAGACGCACACACTGTCCCTACTTGCCCATCCCAAGAAGCCACTGTCTTTTGACTCAAGTTGTCTGTGGCAGAACCAAGGATATAGGCAGCATCATACTGCAAAGTATGGAGGACTTCTTCAGACAGGGGACTAGCCTGCAGTAAAGTCTTTTTCATTTTCTGCAGGTACAGCTGTTTTAAACAATACTGACTGAGAGAGTTGGACTGAGCTATAAACTTCTCAACCTTCTTCCAATGCTGTGCTTCCAAACCTGGAAGCAATGAAGGGAGGTTTGAGACTGTTGGAGAATCCTTGGTCAGGTCCTCAGCTACAGAGTGATATTGGCCACAGTTCAAACTAAGCATGGCATCCACCTCCATCCAGGTGTAAGAGAGTAGAAGTGCAGAGTCACTCACCTTCTGCACCCACAGCTCAGGCTCTGGACTTGGAGAGCCAGGGAGAAGGGCCAGCAAGGGCTTCACAAGATCTCCTAGCATCCTCTCCATTACACACTGTGTCCGCCTGATGATGGGCAGGGGTGTATTGCTGTCTAGACTCCGCATGTTGAACATGATGCAGTGTAGCAATGAACTCAAGGAGCGAGACTTCAGCGCCATATCAATATCATTCTCCAAGTAGGGCAGGACTACCGACTGGAACTGCTCTAGCACAAGGGACCATGTGTCTAGGATCTGACTGGATGGCAGCTCCAGGAGGCAGGCACAGAGCACTGTGGAGGGGCCTGAAGTCAGCACAGGCTGCCTCAGTGTCTCAGCAGCTGGACGGCAGATCACTCCTAAAACTTCTTCAAACAACCGTGGCACCTGTCGGAGTTTGGCATACGTCTGAAAGAGGGTGTCGATAAGCATCTCCTGGGCTTTCTTGGCTCGAAACTCTGTTACTTCTGCATCGATCCAAGCTGAAGACAACAGGTCGTCCAGGTCTGGCTCCAGAATCAAATGATTCAGAGAAATTAAAATCTTGAGACAGCGGAACCACGCTGGCACAGGTGCCTGCGAGTGGTTTATCAGCAGCTCAGCCAATCGCCGGTAAAAGCAGAACTGTACCTCCTCATGCCGGATCCTGTCAGCAGCCACGTTGTAGATATTGTTGCTGGCCACAAAGTTTAGCAGCTGTTCTGCAACCAGGAGCTCTGTGGTCCAATCTGATGTGGACAGAGCATTCAGCTGCTCTTCCTGCAGATGTAAAATTTGCAGGCAGCCAAATAGCCTGGGGAGAGCCTGAAAGCAGAGAAATTGGTTTCCTTCCTTGAGGTAAGAATCCAGAAAGAGCCTATACAGCAGGGCCACAGAGCTGGCCACCACAGAGACATGAAGGCGTGGCTCACAGAAATCAGCATCTACCAGTCTGGTAATCACAGTGTCCAGAGGAGCAAGAAGACTCTTCATGGTTCCCATCTTTGAGTCACTTTGCTGCTGGTCCAAGAGCTCTTCTTTGTAGGATAAGAGCAAATCTGGCCGAAAAACTCCACCTCGAAGCATGGCCTCAATCTGACTCCTGATATCCCGGCTTAGAACCTGCCGCAGCTGGTCCTGTGTCCAAGTACCCCCAGAGAGCAAGTGCCTCAGGACCAGGCAAGGCTGCAGCAGGTGCCCAGTCACATCCACAAAGACACGTCGGGGGTTGGCTTGTTGTTGCTGGATAGAAAGATAATGGCCAAGGGCCAGGTGAATGATCTCAAAAAGCTGAGCTGTCACTGTACTTTCTGGCTGCCTGCAGGCTGACCAGCAAAGGTGACTGAGCAACGCTACCAATAGCTCCTGTTTGGCTGTGTAGGTGACAACAAGGGCAGGTGTTGAGAGGATGCACTGGCAGCAGTTCAGGACAGCACACATGTTTCTTTGGGATCCAGAGAAAGAGAATTCAGATATTCTCTCATTTATCATCTAAGTGTTAAGAAAAAAAGAAAACTCATTATTACACCAAACCTGCACATACACAACAAACCACTACAGAATCAATCAACTTGCTCTTCTCCTGCATCATGAGAAATACAGATTATCGTATCTACATGATGTGTAGTGCATTAAAAGGTTAGTGCCCGTTTTTAATTCCTTTATATATCTGGCTCTTGCTAGTATCAATTCTAAAAATCAGTGCTTCTATAAATTTGGTATTTATTTTTAAAAAGCCAGGTTTTACCAGCTCTTGAGAGGCTGAGGCAGAAGGATTACTGTCAGTTCAAAACCAGCCTGGGCTACGCAGAGAATTCAAGTCCAACCAGAATTACACAGGGAGACCCTGACTAAAAAAACAAAAGACAAAACAAAACACACACACACACACACACACAAAAGCAATTTTTATAAGACTTAAATCTGTAACTAAGCTCAGGCAGCAGCACTTGGGTCATGACTCAGAGGTTGAATATACATTTTTATAGTGAAACATTATAGTACTTCTATTAAGTTATAGTCCTTCTATTAAAAAAGAGCACTCTATAAAACGGAAAGCAAATGTTGCCAGTTACTTATTACATAGCAGACCTGCTGTCTTCTGCTCTCAAAGTTCCAAAATTTACAGACACTAGAAATGAGAGCCAGGCAGATTCCTAAAATTCACTGGTATACTGAGTGCCTTGCTCTCAGCCTTATGGCATGTGAGAATAGAAACTATCCTAGGATACTAAGCAATCAGTAGCCCGGTGAGACAGACACTGTTATTTCCACTACATTAAGTGCTGACTAGGATCTCTAAAGCCTCACTGGAAGCCGCAACAAACATATCAACTCCTTGGATGTCAATGTCCCACCAGTGGCCTTCAGATTTTTCACTATATTGCATCAATAAAAATCTTTTCCACCAGGCATGGTGGCACACACCTGTAATCTCAGGACTTGGGAGGCTGTGGCAGGAAGATTGCTGTGAATTCAAGGCCAGCCTGGGCTACACAGTGAGTTCAGGGCCAAGCTGAACTACATAGTGAGACCCTATCTCAAAAAAAAAAAAGACAAAATTATAGCAAAAAATCTTTTCATATTTACACCCGAAAGTGTAATTTACAAGTTATTTATGTACACTACAGTTCTATATAAACACATACAAAAATTTAGAAGGTATGATCACTTAAACACAGAGATGTATCTTCCTCCCATACCTTGAAGGATTATTCAGAGCTCATGAGAACCATCTGCAAATCACCTCTCTCCTCCTCTGCCCATATACCCATG
The DNA here is from genome assembly GCA_004027455.1 of Hydrochoerus hydrochaeris. Lineage (NCBI taxonomy): Eukaryota > Metazoa > Chordata > Mammalia > Rodentia > Hydrochaeridae > Hydrochoerus > Hydrochoerus hydrochaeris. The sequence continues at coordinate 111,579 of PVLA01002414.1, forward strand.
AAGGCAGTTCTGTGGTATGACAGCCAGGTTTCAGACTAGGGTACATCTCAGTTCAAATCCAACTCCCTCATCCACTATTCATGTGACTGCAGGCAAGTTACCTAATCTATTTGGCCTGTCACATACTATATGCTTGTTAGTAGTAGTTTTTGCTGCAATTAGTTATTCTCATGGTATTTCAAAATACTGCTTTGAAAATGAAGTTCATTTTCAAAGAGATTTCAAAATCACTTTCAGTCAAAACCTTTGGATGAAATTTCTATCAGGTCTCCTTTTGATCCCCCTCCAGACCAAAAGAAAGCCTAAACCAAAAAAAACCAAAAGTTAACACTGCATCAACTGTTAGCTACCTTTTCCAGTTAAAGAGGTAATCAAACTGGTGGCACATGCCTGTATTCCCAGCTACTCTAGAGACTGAGGCAAGAGCATCAGAAGTTTGAAGCCAACCTAGGCAACTTAAGATCCCATCTCAAAATAAAGACCAGGGATTTAGCTCAATGGCATAAGTGCCTGCCTGGCAAGTGCCAGGTCATGAGTTCGATCCCCAGTATGAAAAAAATAAAATAGCTCAGCTGTAGAACGCTTACCTAAGTATGTGCAAACCCCAATACCAAAAAAACACAAAAAAAGGATAATCATAACTTGTTCGATTTAAGGCAGGTGTTTAAGCCACTGAGCTAAATCCCCGGCTCCTAAGCTTTCAATATTAAATAATATTAACTGTGCCAAGTGTGGTGATACAAGCTTATAATCCCAACATTTGGGAGGCTAAAGCAGGAAATCATCACAAGTTGAGGCCAGTCTTTATTTAGTTTTTAGATTTCTCTTTAATTAGCTCATGCTTGTTATACAAAAGGAGTATATTCATTGTGGAGAGTTAGTACATGTACATATTGCACCTATGTCAAAAGGTAAACATTTTAAATTGATTCAGGACAAGGCAGCTGCAATAGCGTAACTAGTAAGACCCTTATGAAAGTGAACTTGCACAAATGCTTCAGAAAGTAGCAAGAATGATAGGATAAACATTCAAAATGAAGGGGAATACTCTGTGAGCAATTAATGGCAACGTGTCTTATAATGTAATCAACTTTAAAATTTAGACATTTATTGTATTTTTTGGTCACATCTTGTCCTTTCAATAAACATCATTTATGATAATTCTGATAACATTACTACTTTCTTTTCCTCCCCTATCCTGATATTTCCTGCATCTCTATACAACTGACCCTAAAAAAAAAAAAAAAAAGGCCCCAAGAGCATCAGGAAACCAACAGAGACACATGTAACACAGAGAACAAAAGAGACTGTCAATTACCTTGACAAGAGAAATCTGAAGGTTAATTGTCTTTCCATTCTTGAGGAGATTCTGTAATTTTCTGCTATGTAGAATGTTATCTACATAGATCCAAAGCCTTTCAACAACTTCTTCCTTCAGTTCAAGTTTTTTCTTATAAAACACAACCAATGACTGTCTTGCCCAATCAAGTAAAACCTGAATTTGGAGGAAATACACTCTGAACATAAATTTTTTACAAATGAGAAAGACACCGGACACTATAGAGAAACCCAGTCATGACCAAATCCAACTATAATGGAAGAAAAAACGCCTTTAAAACTCACCTGTAGTAGTACTATATTTGATTAATGTAGTATTTTTAAAATTTGTCATTAAAGAATAAAAGGGGAGCCATGCATGGTGGCACACTGAAGCAGGATTGCTGAGAGTTCAAAGCCAACTTAGGCTACATAACAAGATCCTGTCTCAAAAACAAAAACAAAACAAAACAAAAAAAGAAGAAAAAGATAAAGAGGTATAAAACCTAATTTTATTTTCATATGGTGCCAATGAAGTTTCATGTAAAACCTTAATAATAATAATGCTCTCCCTTTTTCTGAAGTTATACTGAGTTTTTTTTACTGTTATTTTAGGTTTTCTTTTTTATGCTGAGTTTTAACAATTACAAATGCAGCTGCCCAGTTGCACATGGTGATACACATCTGCAACCTCAGCGCTACAGAGGCAGAAGCAGGAGGAAGACTGCCGCAGGTTCAACGCCAGTCTAGGATACACTGTGAGTTCAAAGGCCAGCCTGAACTACACTGCTAGACCATTTCTCAAAAAAAAAATGCTGGCCAGGTGTGTCGGCACAAGCCTAAAATCCCAGCACTCAGAAGCTGAGGCAAAAGGATTGCTATGAGTTTGAGGACAGCCTGGGATACAAAGTAAATTCAAGGCCAGCCTGAACAGCATAGTGAAGCCATCTCAAAAAGCCAGAAAAAAAAGCAGCTACTCAGAATAACCACAGAATCAATCACATTAACAAAAGCAAAAGTCTGTGAGCGCTGTGTATGGATGACACCATGTTGAGTTATATCTCACCCAGAAGAGAGGCCTATGAACTAACACATGAGTGCCTGAGAGCAGGAGGCTATGCATATGAGGTTTCCATTATCGTGACCTGCTTCCTCATGCACAAAACACACAGGAAAACAGAGAGGACTCAGCTCTCAAACCAGAACTGCTATAACAATATGAAGAGTGCCAGATGTTAGAAGGAAAGAACTCTCTGGATAAACACAGCATACATCTTGGCCAAACTGCCTACCAGACCACTCTGTCTCACACTATACAGTGATAGATAAGGGACTATCAAGCTGCCAGGATGACTTACATGTGCAGCCAAGTGTGAGCATCATTATTACAATAGCTGCTCTACATTTATATCTTATCATTACTTTAACTAGTATAATACATTTATGACTTTTGTTGTTTTTTTTTTTTTTGAGACAGTCTTGCTATGTAGTGCAGGCAGGCCTTGAACTCAGGGCAATCCTCCTGCCTCAGCCACCAGAGTGTTAGAATAATAGGAATGCGCCACCACATCCAGGCATTTTTGATACATTTGTCCTACCCCAGTATAGTAAGTATATCCATCCAATTTCATGCATAAACCTCATGCTTATTGCATTATTTTTTAAAGCCAAATTGCCTCAAGAAATACTCAGAGTTACATCCTTCCTGATACTTACCTATACCTAGCAGGAATTAACACAAATACATGTCTCTGCTCCCCAACCTTTAACCTAACCTATCAAACTAAATATCTGGTTCACTACCTTTTTCACTGACTGTTACTTTTTAACATCCAATGATGCTACCTCCTGAGCTCTTTTCAAATCTTCAAGTAAATGTCAACATGCAATTTGAATAATGATTGCTTTAAATTATAAAAATGTAACTTTCACATTAAACTTACTTGTTCTTTATTTGGAAGAAAGCACTGGTGGGAAATCCAAGCAAAGTGTGCTAGTTTTAGTTTATCTTCCCAGGAAGTTGTCTTGCTTTTAAGCTTAAGGGAAATGCCAGAATAAATAGCAGCCATTGCTACACTTTATCTATAATTAAAAACAAGAGAAAACAATGTAAGGTCAAACTGAACAGAAGCAAAAAATGAAGTGTCATATTGCTTACAATTTTTTAAAATTAAAATATGTCAACAAAATTGCTCAGTACAGGTCTGTAATGAGACCCCTGGCTCATGAATTTTCTGGGGTAAATTCAGACAAAATCCAGGTGTGGTATATGCAGCACTCAGGAGAGTCTGAGGCAGGAAGATTGCCATGAGTTCTGGGCCAGCTACGGGTTACATAGCAAGATCCTGTCTTGAAAAACAAGATTAAAAAAAATAAATTCAGACAAAAGCAGAGAGAAGATCCACTGCAAGTATTCTAGCTGTGGTTATACATCATATCTACAGAATTGAATGTTCAAGAGTTCAACAAGGCAAAATTAACATGCAGAGCTAGGTCCCAAAGAATAATTCCAGCATTCTCAGAAGCTAAAGCAAGAGGATCACCAAGCCTGAGCCCAGCACCGCCAATTTAGCAAGACCTTGTCTGGATTTAAAAAAAAAAAAAAAAACTAGGAATGTAACTCAGCACTGAGTTTAATTCCCCATGCCAACACATATAAATAAATAAATAAATAAATAAATAAAAGCAGATGATTTGTGGAAGCAGTCACTACATGGTTTAAGATTATGACTCGTGGAAGCAGTCACTACATGGTTTAAGATTAAGAGTGACATTTCTACACATATTTTATAAAGCATATTATAAACTGGGAATGGGTGACACACACCTGTAATCCTAGCACTGGAGAAGGCTGAGATAGGGTAACTGCTGTGAAATGGAGACCAATCTGGGCTACACAGTGAGTTCAAAGCCAGCCTGAACTATATACCAAGACCCTTTCTCAAAAACATATTATGGGATCCGGGATTTAATTCAGTGGCACAAGTGCCTGCCTGACAAGTGTAAGGAGGTTAAGTTCCATTCCCGGTACAAAAAAAAAAATTATGTATCCGGTATTAGGCCTGGCTCTATGAAACAGCTGAAAGAAATGAAAAGTGCAGTTCAATATGTGGAGAAAGTAATGTTTAACTGAACCCCAATAGAGATACTGTTATTTCCGCGGCAACAGTAAAGTCCTACCGTAGCTTTAACTTATTCACTCAAGTACAAATTTACCACACACACTGCTGCCTAAATGACTATCAAAAAAAATTTTTTTTGGTCTTTTTGAGACAGAATCTCACTATGCAGTTCAGGCTGGCATTGAGCTCACTTTGTAGCCCAGGCTGGTCTCGAACTCACAACAATCCTCCTGCCTCAGCCTCCCGAGTGCTGGGATTACAGGCGTGCGCCACCAACATGTAATTTAAAAGGTTGTTGCCAGGGGTGGTGGCTCATGCCTGTAATCCCAGCATTTAGGAGGCTGAAGCAGGAGGATACAGGCCAACCCAATTACACATATCTCAAATAAATAAATAAATAAATAAATAAATAAATAAAATCCTTAACGGAAACCGTAACGCAGCAACAACCTACAGTTCCCATAAACTAAAACGAAAACTCTCGGTTTTTAAAAATAAGTCTAAATAAAAATATTTAGTCGTTTCGTTATAGAAAAATTTACGTCAGTTCAGGACAGAAAATCATTCACGATACTCAATACAAAAAATATAAAGTGAGAATAAAAATTAAATAAAATAACGCAAGAACTAAAGAGATGTCTCGTCATTGTCGATTCCGTCAATCCAAAAGAATGTGCAGTCCTGAAGGCTGTATCTATCACCTGCTTTCAGAATTCACTTTCAGCCCGCAGCAGCCAGAGAAATGAGCGCATCCCAGGAGAGGTCTCCCTCACTCTCACGAAACTCTCGAAATGCCCCTCGCGCACCTAGCAAATCCCCACTCGGCGCGCAGGTTCGGCAGCACAGACAGCCCCCGGAGCGGTCAAGCCAAGGACAAGGGTCTCTCAAGCCGCCCGCGACCTTGTGCCCTACCCCTCACCTCCGGCGCACGGACGGACCCAGAGCTGACAGCGCGGCCGCGCAGAAGCAAGCACAAGAAGCGAGAGGCAAAACCCCTGCCCCGACTCAGGTGAGGCGGCAGGGACTCGATGGGCGTGGGGGTTCATTCCAGGCCGGGGGAGCCTTATTCTAGGTGGGGGTTCATCCCAGGTGGGGCCTCAGGTTAGGTGGAAGTTCGTGTCGCGTGAGGTCTTTGGCGGATGACGACGCAGCCCGGGTGGGAGACTACCTGGGGAGGGGACAACCCGGTTGTGGAATCTGGCCAGAAAACCCGCAGGAGACGCCCGCACCTGCCAAAAGCGCTCACCTGGCCTCTCCTCCGCTCGACGCCGCACGCGGGAGCAGGCGCTTCCGGCCGACGCCGACGCATGGGGCGGGACGGGGCGGAGCAGGCGCAGGCATAGCCAGCCGAGCGCCGAGTGCGCCTGGCCGCGGCGTCGGCGTCTGCGGCCCAGCCGGCGCGCCCCTCCGTCAGGCGGTCATGGGGCTACCGCCCAGAGCCGCGGGTGCGGCGGGGCGAGGAGCGCGGAGGCCTGGCTAGCGGCTGCAGAGCGAGGCCCTGCAGCGGGCGGCGGCAGCGGCTGCGGGAGCGGGAGCCTCCCGGGATGTTCAGTGAGCGCGGGCGCGGGGAGGGCCCCGGGCGGCCGCGACGCGGGCACCTGCACGGTCGGGCCTCCGCGGGGCGTCGCACGTGGCGGACGGCTGCGGGGACGCGGCCCGGGTTGGAAGCGCGGCGCGGGCCGGGCGGGAGCGCGCGGGGCGGAGGGTTGGGCGCGCGCGCGGCGGCGGCGGAGGAAGTGGGCAGCGGCGCCCCGCGCGGGCGCTGCGGTCCGGCGCCGAGAGGTGAGTCCGCCCAAGTCCCGTGCAGACCGGAGACAGCTGGCTGCCAACTGGAGGCCCAGGCGGGCCGCAGGTCCCCGGCGAGGTGACACACGTGTGCGGGTCCTGGGCCGGGCTGAGGGCTTGGAGGCCGGACACAGCTTCTGCACCGCCCTGTCTACTTGAGAGCGGGAATAGGAAGAGAGTCTGTCGGCACGTTAAAGGTTTCTGGCTGCTTTAAACTCTGAAGTGCTTAATGTTGTGGGTAGAGCTTTTTGACATCGTCGTCTAGGGTTGTAGCTAACTGTCGGCCTGTGTATCGTTCTTGAGTCTTAGCTTACTCTTTGTAAAACAGCTCGATAACTTAAGGCCAGACCTGTTTGAAGGTACCCAGAAAAAGAAAGATGAGTATCAGTGTAATAGCCATTAGCTAAGCATAGTGGTGCACACCTGTAATCCCCGCACTCGGGAGGCGAGGCCAGAGATCATGAGTTCATGGCCAGCCTGTGCTGCATAGTGAAAACCTGTCATGAAAAAGAGAGAAAGTAGCTTTTATGATATCTTCTTCGGCAAAATACATTCTAGGTCCCTTGTAGGCCTAAGTTTTTTTCTGTTCAATGCAATGTACGTTAACTTCCTTTTTTTTAAAAAAAAAAAAAATGAGTTACAAACCTGTCCTACCTTAAAAATAGTCAAACAAAACCAAAAAGTGGACTTGCTTTGAGCTCTTTTCTTCGACATCAACAGTAAATTAGGTTGGGAGGATTGAAATGTGTTATGTGCTGCATGTAACAATTCCTCACAGTGAATGTAATCATTCTGTACTGCAAACATGTACTAATAAAAATTTAAAAGTAGGTTAGTGTGTTTTGGTACAGTCATGTTCCCACCTCTAATGTTTACTTGTGTTTCTGTCACTGAAAATAGGAAAAGGTCTCATCTAACTGCCTACTAACTTGGCTTTTGGGTTTTGTTTTTCCAGTCAGACCTCTTTAAGAAAGATTGTGTTTTTCGTTTTATTTTGTTTTGTTTTTTTAACTTATTTTAGCTGGGAGGGGGACCAACAATCATGTGTTGACCCTTAATTGTTCAGGGCACAGTATTAGAAGTCACAATTTCAGCCTCTTGGAAATGCCAGCATCTCAAGTAGTAATTGTACTGCTTATTTGCACCAGGCATTTAGTAAGCATTCACTCCCTTGCTCCCTCATGAAGCCATGGTCCAACATAGGATTTGTAGTGAAGCTGGGTACTATAAAGCATAAGTGCTCAGGTGAAGCAGCCTAATAGCCAAATTCCCATTGAAGAGCTACATAATGAAGTAGTCTGGCTTCTTTGAACCTGAATTTTCTCATCTGAAGAATGCTGTTTACCCTGTAGAGTTGTGAGTTTAAAGGAGATCATGGTGTGAACTAGTTAAGAGTGACTGACCTAATGGGTGTTAGATGTCACTGTTAGTGGCAGTGTAGAATAGTGAGTACTGTGATAGAGGGTTGTTGGGGGGGGGTGCAGAGATCAAGGAAGCTGTGGCAGGGTGGGAGGAGTAGGTAGAGCTGTGAAGCTCCAGTGGGATTTTTTTAAGACAAGGTTGGAATGCCAGTATGAGGTGCCTCCTGCCAACAGAGGGGTTGGCCAAAACCCCTGGGGTAAGAAGGCCAGGTGGGACCACCCATTAAAAACTAAGGGTTGGTCCACAAAGGTAAACATCAGAGTAACCTTGAAATGACACTATCAAAATTGGATTTTTTTAATTCTCCACTCTAGTAGAGGCAGTGAAAGTTCTTAAACTGAGCACAGATGGCATCAGATTAACTGTTTGGAAAGATTGTATCACAGTAGCATGGTAGTAGGGTAAAGTAGGGAAGGCCAATCTACTTATCCTGACAGCTTTGCATATGTCTGTGACTTCAAGAAGAAAATGGCGGTTTAACAGAAGAACAGCTTTTTAATCCAAATCTGGGTACCAGGCATTCTCAGAAGGCATGAAGAAGCCCAATATCATTTAAGGCAGCCTGCCTTCCTGAAAATAGCATTCTAATATATGTAGTATATACTGGATGCCAAGGCAGCCTGTCTTGTTAGGACCCTCAGCACTGTCTGAACAGCCAGGCACCATGGAGAAGGACATACTGGACTAATACAACCTCAGCTAGCACTAGTTTGGGATATCTATTTACTCTTACCAAATCAATTACACAAAACCAGGTAATACTGTAATTATTGTCAAAGTGGTTCACAGAATATAAGTCTTAGATGCCATTGGAAATAGGTTTTACAGATGGTCAAAATCAGCATAGTAAATAATGAATGAATAAGTCTGCCCACCTGCAGTGGCAGTGGCTTTTGCTGAGATCTCCCAGAGAATGTATTCACGAAGTGGGTGATAACCAATTGAGTAGATATGAGGGTGAGGTAGTCTGCAAAGTGGAATTTGGTGATTCATAGAGGCTTAATTGATCCACAGACACTAGCATTTAAGATGTATGTAAATAGCTGGAGTGAAATTGTTTTGTGAATTAGTAAATTACTGGTATTTAAATATGTATGAAGATTAAAATTAGACATTTACTGCTGGGCATGGTGACACACGCCTACAATCCCAACACTCAGGAGGCTGAAGCAGAAGGATCACTGCAAGTTGCAGGCCAGCTTGAACTACAAAGTGAGTTCAAGTGCAGCTTGAACTGCATGGCAAAACCCAAAAAGACACAACAGAAAGGAGAAAAAAAAAAAGACATTTACCATTCATCTACAATCCTTTTGGGGGAGTGGCTAAAGTTGACTAAAATTTTTCTGCCTAATTTTGCCATTGTAAGAGATTTCCTAGGTTTGATTTTTACCTTTTAATTTAAAGTTTTGCAGAATGTTTCTCAACTGGAACATTCCCTTTCTAAGACATTATGTACTGGCAGAGTTTAGAACATACTACAAGTAACTTCCCTGGCTAATTTCTCAAGTAGAAGTCAAACACAGGAGATACCCTTTCACCAAGACCCTGCAATGTAAGAGCTCTGCTTTTATAAGCAAATGCTAACTTTAGGAGATTTTTGTAATTAACAGAAGTGTCAGGAAACACTCTATGAGTTTTTGAGCTGAGATGTATTTGTTTCATAGTAACAGCATGTACACTGTATATTGGTCATGTGGCTACATAAAATTATTTAAAGTTGACAACTCATAGCTCAGCAGCACAAGCGCCTGCCTAGCAAGCACTTGCCTGGCAAGTGCAAGGTTGTGAGTTCAATCCCTGGTTCAGAATAATTAATTAAAATAAAGTTGACAACTCAGTTCCTCATTGTGCTAGACACATTTTGATTGCTCAGAATCCTTAAATGGCCATTGGCTGCTGTACTGAGCAATGCAGACCAATGAACTTCTATCATTGTGAACTTGCTCTTGGCACAGTGTTGCCCCAGAATAAAAATTGAAAATCGCTCAACTCTGAGACACGTAGGCACCCATATACAAATGTGTTGTGTTTGTTTTGTTGTGTTGTGTTGTGCTGGCGATTGATCCCTGGACCTCATGAGCACTAGGTGGATGCTATACCACTGAGCTACACACAGATGTGCTAATGTCATTAAAGCATCTGTGAGACCTCACTTGACATTTAAATTGTTTCAAAGACAGTACTAAGTGTAGAAAAACTTGTTCCTCTTATTTTCAGAGAGCAGAACATCCTATTTCTTTTGTGTTGAGTAGCATGCATGAAAGTTCTCCCATGGTCAAACTAGTAAATAGCATAGGTGTCTCTTTCATGTAAGTTATACTCTGTTTTACTGTGTGTAAATCAGTTTTTCTTTGCAAAATAGGTATTTAAGTAGGAATCAGATATTTTACTTTTTCGGCCCATAAACTTTGAAAAAAATTGTGAATTTAAAGTAAACCTTCAGGAATTCTGAGCTGAAACTAAATAGCATTTCCTTTATTTTTTATGAGTTTCAAAAATGAGAAAAGCTGAGCGTGGTAGCACATGCCTATAATCTCAGGAGGCTGAGGCAGGAGTTCAAGGCCAACCTGGACTACCTAGTGAGTTCGGTGCCAGTCTCAGATGCATACTGAGATCTTGTCTCAAAATCAATCAGTCAATCCAAAGACAAGAGAAGCCCTATCCCCTGGGGACTCTCCATATCTTTGGGGAAACTGAGGCTCGGTGGTGACTAGCATAGCCAGCCTTCATGAGAGATAGGGCCTGGAAATAAAGAGCAGATTTGTTGTTTACTGTGGCTGTGTTCAGAAGGGTGATTAGAAATGTGAGTGTTGAAATTGTCTAGGTCAAAAGTGACTTGTGCAGATTGCAGTGAGAATGGAGAAGCAGGAATGGTCCCGTTACCCTAGCCACCTTTTTTTTTTTTTAAGTCAAAAAAGAATTCATGTTTAGAATAGGAATTGGCTCCTTAGAAGTAAGATAAAGAAAATAATCTTAAAATAATGGCTAAATTTCTTGCTTTAAGGATAATAGTGCTGTGAAGTTAGCTAGGTAAAGGAGGAGCAGGAGAACATTCTGAAGAGAAGATTAATTCTCCAGTGAGCACTTAGACTGAGGCTTTTGCATTTTCCAGGTGCAAATGTCTTATGAATCTGTAGAGCTCAGAAAAGTGTTTCACTGAGGACAGCAAATAGTAAAGTGCAGTAAGGAATGTGAGGAATGAGAAGCAGAGAGTGGATGAGGAGAACCAGAAGTCAGGCTTGTGAAGGAGACTAACCAAGGGGAGAGTTTTATGGGGTGGGGAAACAGCAGTGTACACAGATGGGAAGGACAATGACGACAGTGCCTGCTGTGTTGGACAGCACTGAGGACACAGATCTCTTGAGTAGTCAGTCCACTGAGTCAGGCAGGTCTGGGAAAGCTGGATGAAGAAACTGAAGAAAGTTTGGAATGGCAGAGCTGGGAAAATGCTATATGGAAATTAATTGACCAGAAAAGACTTGAGGGACATTGCAGAGATCCCAGCTGGTATTGGAAAAATGTTTCTGATAGTCTCTGCTGTGTTTCATCATTCCCATATGCCCCCCATTGCCGACAAAGTTCTGGCTCCTACTTTTCCTCTTGAACCCCAGCCATGGACTCATTCATGTGCCATTTTATTCCTTAGGATACCATGTGAAATGGTGTAGCTTCTAGTTCAAGTGTGTGACTGTCTGAACAGAGACTGACTATGAAAGGTAATTGGAATTTTAAAGTTAAGTGAGCTGTCACAAACTGAGTAGGATGGCTCATTTATTTTTCAGCTGTGACTTACATATTTACAAAGCTTTATCATAATTAATGCGAAAGCTAGATTTTTTTTTAGGTCCTACTTAAAGTGACCTCATATACCACAAGAAGAGATAGCTAGTACCTTAGGAGGGTCTTTATATGAATCCCACTTAACAAAAGCAAAAAATGTCTAGTGTATTTTTAAGCATAAATTTACAATTGGAAAAATATATATACTCCAAAAAAATCTAACAGAGTGTGATGGCATACACTTGTAATCCCAGAACTTGGGAGGCTGAAGCAGGACTATCACTGAATTCAAGGTCCACCTGGGGTACAAAGTGAGTTCAAGGCCAGCCTGAACTCATAGTGAGACCCTGTCTCAAAAGACACACTCACACAAAGTAATCAGCAGTCAAACTCAATGGATTTGAGGATTCTATAGTGTGCTTTCCTGGATTTATCTTGAAATCACCCCACATCAGTGCTCCTGTCCTTTTGGAGAAGGGCTGTCTATATAGCACTGGGCATTTCATAGGACTGTGCAATGCCCGGTATGACACAGGCTGGGGGTGCCTCCCAAATGTCCTCCACCAACCATTTGCATTTAAAAATAAGTGGTTAGGGGAAAAAAAGAAATAAGTGGTTAGAATTAAGGTATGATATGTGACCACTGATGAGATTTACCAGGCCAAGACTACATTGCCATCATCTTAAAAAGTGTGCCCCATATTTCTATGGTTATTGTTGGGAGTATGGCTGTGGTTTCTTTTTCATATCAACTTTGTTGAATAGTAGGCAGCTATTGCAATATGACAAATGTGTCAGAATCTTCATTTTGATTTCCAGAAATACTAATAATGTGAAGAGGAAAAGGGTGTTGGACACTTGAAAGGTTAAGATATATTATGTAAATTGAAAATTGTGGAAACTTGATATTTTAAATATGTAATTATTTTGAACTCAATTTACACTGAAAAGATTTTATAATTGTAGGAAAAGCTAGGGAAGTCACTTGAAGTTGCAGTATTCCTCTGAGTTTCTCAAGAGACTTGGATCTATTTTAAGTTTTATTTTTTCACATGTCCATTTATGGATTTAGTATGATGGAAATTATTTGGGGGGAGCTGGTTTCTCTGAGGAATTCTTCAGTATTTATTTCACTTGAAATACCCATATTGGAATGTAATGAGTAAGGTTGATCGGATCCCATCTCTGGCATTTGAGTTACGTAATAGTACATATACCACATAGCTACAGTACTGCCCAATTCCTGCCTTGCCATCCTTGCCCTCCACTTGGTTCGCTGTCCAGTCTCAGGAAGGTTCTGTTGTCAAAAATGCTGGTTGGTTTGAGACTACAGCTTGGGGCTGTTAATTGAGACATTCTTTATGGCGTTTTGTTTTGTTTTTTGTTTTTAGACAGAGCCTCGAAATGTAGTTCAGACTGAGCTTGAGCTCACTGTGTAGCCCAGGCTGGCCTGGAACTCAAGGTGATCCTCCTGCCTCAGCTTTCCAAGTGCTAGGATTGCAGGTGTGCACCACCCCATGTAACAGGGTCACGTTGTTTAGAATCAATATTAACTAACTAGTTTCTCCCAGTCCTGGTTGCAGCCAGATTTTACCATTGTTAATCCGTTCTTGTTTCTGTTCACTCTTTCTTTTTTTAATAACTTTCATATGAGTCTTCTCCTTCTCTACATAGATGCATATATGTTGTCCCACTTTTGAGAACAACTTGTCCTCACAATGTCTTTTCTCTCTGATATCAGTAGATCCTGTGTCTGAACGTGTGGTTTTTCCTATCAGTGCTCAGATTGGAATTCTCATAGGCATGTGTGAGCACATGCATGATACCTTACCAACAAGAGATGCCAGTAGAAGTCTGGAAAGGTCTTGGTCTCACCCAAGTATGGCATCTGGCTGGTTTGGGAGAGTAGCAGGCTAGGCACTCTTGAATTAGAATTAAAAGCAGTTTTGGAAGATATTATGGAGATGTAGGAAAGGCCCCTCATATCAACTAGTTCACGTGATCGCTAGGGCTGAAGTTACTTGTAGATGTGCATATTCATGTGTAACCAGATTAGATAACATAGAGAATCTTAGATATAGTCAAGGTAATACACTAGTGCTGGTTGATGGCCACAAAGAAACAGTTATCTGTCTTCATTTATGGGCAGATGATACTGAGTGCAGGGATATCACTCTTAAAGTTATTAGAATCCTTGTGTGAACAATAAAAATAAAGAATCCTAAGTTAAAAATAGGTCACTGATATAGTGAAAGAATAATGGGCCATTATAAAGAAAAGTAAATTCCATAATGAAAAGATAGTTTGGGAAGTAATTAGTGCTTTAAAATTTTTTTTGGTACTGGGGATTGAACCCAAGACCTTTATACCCAGCTATATCCTGAGCTCTTTTATTTATTTATTTATTTATTTATTTATTTATTTATTTATTAAACAGGACCTTGCCATGCTCAAACTTGCAGTCCTTCTGCCTTGGCCTCCCAAAGTGCTAGGATTATGGGCCTGGTGGCACACGCCCAACTTAGTGGGTTTTGTTATATCACTAAATCACAACTTCATCACACCCAGTGTTCTTTCTTTCTGACAGATGTTTTATACTCCTTTAGGTAATCCAGAAATGAAGTGCATAGATGAGATAATCTGGGTGCTCACACTTTAACATAGATATGCTGTCCTAATGTTTTGCTTATAAATGTATATGTACTTTCTAACCTTCACTGCTTTCCTTGTTCTGTGACTTCTGGAAAATCGAAGTGACTCTTCAGAGCCCTGCTGCAGACCAGTTTGGAAGGAAGATGAACTTACACATGATTCAGGGGCAGCTTGTCTGCACAGTGACTCTGTAAAACATTTATTTGGCTATTCATGCGTATGGTACACTTAAAAAAAAAAGTTGCAGATGAGTAAAATTTTAGATAGAAATGAACTTTTGAAAAGTTTTTTAAGAAACAAATTTCTAAATGTGGAATTTTAAATCTTGAAGAATGGAACTCTCAAAGGAAAGAGCTGATAAATATAGCTGAAACTGAAACTTTAAGCCCAGTCACATCAATGATAAAACTTGGCCCCCACCCCAACCTGGAAACCCTTGTTCAGAGAATGTTACTTTGGCAGGGATGGTGATGTATAAACTTTCTAGAATGGATACTATATTTTGATTCTTTAGTAAAAATATGTCTTACCTGACAGAAGTGGTCCTAGAAAATTCATCCCAGTGCCATTTGGCTTCTACTTACAGTTTCTTTACTTCTGGCAAGGTAGTGTTTGAGGTTGGGGCAATACTGGAGGTTTCCATCATTCTTGATAATAAATTTAGTAAAGAAAAAAACTAGTCTCTTTTTTCTCTTTTCTTTCTCTCCCTCCTACCACTCTCCTCTCTTATTTTGTCTTGTTTTGATTTCATTTTTTATAAGCCCTCAAATTAGTCTAAATTATTATTACTGCTTTTCAGCTTACTTATGACTTTCTTACTGGAATTTATGAGACATATTTTAATGTATGTACATGCCCTCTTACTGTTTTGATTTTTGTTTTGTTTTTTTGTTTTGTACCTGTGGTTCAGATAAACTAGGACAGAGACAGATAATTTGATTAAAATGAAAATATACTAATCAAATCTGAAAACAGTGGGAACTTTTCCTAACCATTAGGAAAGAAGTTTTACATCCCTCCCTGTTACTGACTTCTCACTTTGTCAACATCTACTTAACCCAGTTTCTGAGTTTCTCATGTCTTTGACTTTGTTTTATGGGTTCAATGCTAATTAATACCTCTCAGAACAGGAAGAAAAAGTATCTACTTAACTGTCTCTTTTCTAGCCTACTTGCATGTCCCTATTCTACTGGCCCTCCTTGCTTGTTAGCAGCTCTAATGAAAAATCAATGGGGTGACTGAAACCATGGTATTTGACTGACTTTGGGAGTCACCTGTATAACTTACTTATGCATCATCGACTATTTATTTATGGCTAGATGACCATGGAAATAAATAGATAAAGTGGACGAGTGCTAGGTTGTGGCTAACCCTTTGGTCACAGTCTTCCTCATCTGACCTCTTGGTTCTCACCCTGCGGTTCCTGCCCAGGTCATGAAACGGGTGCGCACCGAGCATGTCCAGATGGCAGTGTCCTGCTACCTCAAGCGCCGGCAGTACGTGGATTCCGATGGCCCCCTGAAGCAAGGCCTGCGTCTGTCTCAGACTGCTGAGGAGATGGCAGCCAACCTCACAGGTGACCATGTGGGCCTGGAGCAGGTTCTCTGTTGGTGGTACAAGGAGTACCTGCTTTTACTGGACAGAGAGCAGGGTTCCCAATGGTGCTCTTTCCTGCCTCCTGGCTGGATGGTACTTCCTTCCCCCAGAGCTTCTAAATTATGTTATCTTTACCTGATGATTTTTGCAGCCTCCCTGTCCTACAAGATTCTGGGGACGGGGCCTTGGCCATGGATCTTAGGTTTGTAGGCTGGAGGAAAAGTACTGTGAGATAAGCTGTGGGAAATACTGGTATAGCAGTGACATCCTAAGATTTTTAAAATTTGTTTTTCTGTAGTTTTGAAATCAGATTCTATAGAAAAGCTGGTCTTGACTCCATCTGGAATACTTTTTTTGTGAATTAGGTTTTTCTGTGATGGAATTTTCATATATTGAATTTGTAGTACTGGGAGGGAGGCTTTTGTGATGCTTCAGCACAATCATGAACTAGGTTAATGGCTTTCTGGAGTTGGAGAGGCTCAACCCTGGGACCTCTTACACATGAATAGACAGAGTCCTCCTTTTTTCTTGGACTTCACTCTCAAATATCTGTCACCACCTGCCTCTCTTTTAATGGTTTCATGCTTAGTCCTAGAAACAGCAGTTGGTTCAGCTCTCCTTCACACTGCCCTTAGAGTCAATAACTTGGAATTTTTGTGCTTTAACTGTGTCTTGTCTTCACTATAGGACAAAATGAAGGGTAGCAAAAACCTGACAGTGTCCTCAGTGTGGTGCATGATTTGCTCTGAGACTACAGCAGAAGTCTGGCTGAATCTGCTCACATGTTCTTTAAAGCCACACTCACCCATTCTTCTCACCTTCAGCCCCCAGAAAGCTATCCTAGACAGAATCAGGACCAGAATAGCAGGTGCCTCATCTCTAACACAATCAACTTGACAAGGCCTGGAGTGCTTCCTTCTGAACTTGCCATCACAGCCTTGGTATGTGTGTGCAGGCTCCTGCTACCTGCATAGAGTACCACTGTGCTGCTGATAGGAAGTAGGAGACAGCACCATTGACCATCTGCAGTTCAGACACAGTGGTTTTCAGGAAGGTCTTGCAAGTTCAGGAAAGGACTGTAAGTTCTATTTTCCGAGACTCCTATGATATCAAGGTTTGCTTTCCTGAGGCTTTAATCTCTTCTACATGCCATTCTTTTGTTTTTTTGCTCTATTTTCTGAAAAGTTTCAATTTTCTGTTTTGCTGATTTTTCTTTATCACTATTATGTATTTAATAGACACTAAAACATTCAGTGTCCTTTTTCCCCCACAGTAGCTTTTTAAAAAATTTTTGGGGATGGTACCAGGAATTAAACTCAGGACTTCACTCTTGTAGGCAGGTACTATACCACTGAGCCCCCAAAGTATTTTCCCTTTCTCTTTCTCTTTCTCTCTCTCTCTCTCTCTCTCTCTCTCTCTCTCTCTCTCTCATTTTGTGATACTGGGGATCAAACTCAGGGCCTTGTGCTTGTTAGGCAAGCACTTTACCACTGAGCTACATCTCCAGCCCCCAAAGTACCATCTTATCTCTAGGCTACAGTGATGGTAGTTGGCACCTAGAGTTGGTAGAAACTAAAGGCGGGTGGTTTCTCACTCAGAATGACCCAAATGGACAACTCCTAGTCTAGTGTCTTTGGGTTTTTTCTGTCCTGAACAAATCAGAAACCAAAGGAACAATCTTTTGCTCACCTTGTGACTTGTTACAGTGTTCAAGGTGAGCAACTGGGGGAAGCTGACTGGGAGAAGAGAGCTGGAGTTTCAACATTGAGGATGTAGACATGTACTTATATGTGTGAGTTTATGATTTTTAAAGAGAAAACTCCCAATTCCTTTGACCTTTCTCTAGGGGAGAAAAGAGCACTGGAGAAAGGCATCTGGGAAGAAACCACTGCTAACAAAGACCTAAACAAAACAGGAACACACTCCATAGAGTGGAATCAGATAAAAGAGTGGGAATAGATTCAACCAGTCCAAGGAAGCCACCACACAAAGTACACAGATGGGCAGCATCAACACACCCCATCAGCAGTCTGAGAGATAGTTGGAGCAGGTTCCCTCCTTTTCTTTCCTTGGTCACAAGGTCCTATAGATTCCTAAAACTTATCCTGCCCTCTCCACTTCCACTGCAACTCAGGACATTCTCACTCTTTGCCAGATTACACCTATGTATTTTCCCTGACTCCAGCCTGGGCCCTCTCCAGTCATTACTGTCATCACCATAATTCTCCTGAAGTCTGCCTTCCATACCCTGCATATTGCCTCCAGCTTGCCTAGGTAGTCTAAGGTTGCTCTGAAACTGAGCTCATTCTTCCAGTATTGCTAATGTTGATGATACCCTGGAAGGTACAAAATCTCTTGGAAAGCCTTCCTTGCCCTTAGCCTAACCAGACAAGCACCTTCTGTACTCCCCATGTACCAGAGATCACACCACACCCTCTACAATCCCTGGTTTCCCATTGGCACGATTCTGGCTTCCTGTCACATTTTTTATTTCATTTAGTTATTTTTGGTCTTTTTGAGACAGGGTTTCACTCTGAAGTTCAGGCTGGCTTAGAACTCACTTTGAGCCCAGGCTGGCCTTAAATTCAAAGCAATTCTCCTGCCTCAGCTTCCTGAGTGCTGGAATTACAAGCATATCCCACCATGCGTGACTCCTGTTACATTTTTAAGCAGATGTCTGCCTATAGCAGATGTGCAATAAATGTTTGCTGATGAAGATTCCATCACTCAGATCCACAGTTAACAGACCAGGACAAAAACTTATGACCATGTAGCAGTGTGTTAACTTTTCCTGGTGTCTTCCAGCAGTGATGCAGACTTTCCTGAAAACCACTGTGTCTGAAATGCAGATAGCTCGATGGCGCTGTCTCCTACTTCCTACCAGCAGCACGGTGGCACTCTGTGCAGGTGGCAGGAGCCTGCACACATACCAAGGCTGTGATGGCAAGTTCAGAAGGAAGCACTCCAGGCCTTGTCAAGTTGATTGTGTTAGAGATGAGGCACCTGCTCTTCTGGTCCTGATTCTGTCCAGGGTAGCTCTCTGGGCCTTTGAGAATGGCTCGTGGAAAGAGTTTGGAAAGGTTCAGAGATGTTGCCTGAAAGAGTAGCGCTAGAATGCCTTAGGCTGTTCTGCATGGGAGATTCTGGTCAGAGCTCAGAAGACAAGAAGGCTGATAGTAATAAAGTAAGGCTGATAGTGATAAAGTCCAGGCTCGGAAGATTTCTGCTGGGAAGGAGGACAACATTGGTTGTTGGGCTCCAAACAGTGTGTGTTATGGACTGGCAGAAAGTTTGTCTACATCTTGCTCCTGTCCAGAGACTGCCTGAGACTGAGATTAAGGACAGCAGACTAAACTGACAGAAGAAATTTCAAGGTGGTCAAATGTTGAGGCTGTCACATGGCTGTTGTTGGGGGCTTTTAGCCATATTTATGTTGACAGTCAAGAGCAGGTAGCCCAGCAGAATGATTTAAAATGTTGTAAGTTTGGCTAGGAAGGAAGCTCCAGTAAAGCTGTGAACTGCAAAGATGGAGCTGAGGAGATCTCCATTGCTGAAAAGCAACAGGACAATACAAAGATGGCCTGAAGGCATCACGAGAAGCAGCAAGACTACTCTTTGTAGCCTCAGAATTGCAAAAGTGAAAGACTACTTTAAGGAGAAAGCCACAGAGCATTAAGTTCCAAAATGGCAGCAGCCACACTGGGTTCCATATTGGCAGTGGCATAGACAGTTTGTTCCTCAGAATCAGGTTCAGAGTGCCCAGCAGTCCAGACACTTGACTCCTATGCCAAGAGAGAGGAAAGCCTGGCTACTGCCGTAGCTTATAGCAGACCTTGGCATCATCCATGTGGCACTGGTTTTAGGCGTGTGCAGAAAAGGCTTCCATCTAGATTTCAGAAGAAAGCTTAGGAGGCCAAGACAGGGTAGTGTGTGAAGCTGTGAGTGTAAAGCCAAAGGTGAATGGAGTCCTTAGAAGTTTGGAGAAGCCAGGAATGTGGATCATCTGAGGAAATCTGCAAGGAGAGTGCAAAGCAGGCCCAAGAAAGAAGCTGTGAGAGCTCAAGCCACGATAAGTGCTGTAGGGGTGGAGCCACATAAACCCTTTGGAGTTTACGGCTTGCCATAGATTGCTTTGGATATTACACGTGGAAGTATAATACTTAATATTTGCCTTGCTGGATTTTGGACTTGCTTTGTTCCCAGTCCTTTGTATTCCTGTTTGTACTTTTGGAATGGTAATGTTTATCTTCTGCTATTGAATGTTGGAAGTGTTCAACTTTCTTTTCATTTGTACAGAGGCTCACAGCTAAAATCAGAGATCTAAGTTTGCCTTAGATCTCAAAGGAAACTTGAGACTTGGACTTTTCAGCAATCCTGAAACTTTTAGGATTTTGGCAGCTCTTAGAAATGGACTAAAATCGCCTTTTGCATAAAGGGATATACATGAGTCTTTGGGGATCTAGGGGAGGCATGTTACGATTTGTATCTCGCTGTTCCCCCAAAGCTTCATGCAGTCATAGGAGCAGGCTTCTAGAGTTTGTGATTAATTTGTGGTCCAGTGCTAGGATTATGGGTGTGAGTGCTATACCCACTACCCTAGGAGGGTAGCCTACATACAGTGTAAAGGGTAGAAAGAATCTTTTCTTGTGTTCTTACCTTTTTACTCTTGTTGCTTTTGCTGTTTTCCACCACCATGAACTGTTGCCCTCTGCCACGTACCACTCTGCCATGGAGCCAGCTGAGTTGGATTGAAACTGCCACAAACTGAGCTAAATAAATCTTTTATTTCTTAATTTGGGGCATCAGGTATTTTATCTCAGCAACAAGAGAAAAGTAAGCAACGCAGGATCCTAGCCCACAACCATGTGCTTTTCAAACACAAGGCTAGATGTTTCCACATGTACTTCTCAGAGACACACAGGCCTGCCCTCTTTTTCCACCTAGTTGCCTTGTGTTTTTTTCCTTTCCATCCTTTGCCCTCATTTCACTGGGTCAGGTGAAAGGGAGAGAGACAAGACAGCCTGTGCATTTCATCAGGACCCAGCACACTCAAAAGTCTAAGATAGCACCTGCAGCTGATACAGTCTGTCACCCTTCTTTCCTCCCATCACATTCAGGCTATTTGTCTTCTCACCCATATCTTGTCTTTCTTTCTTTAGTCCAGTCAGAGTCTGGTTGTGCCAACATAGTGTCTGCAGCCCCTTGCCAGGCAGAACCCCAGCAATACGAAGTACAGTTTGGACGACTGCGGAATTTTCTCACTGGTAAGTACTCAGCAGTGGGAACTTTCCTCACTGAGAAACAGAGTTATGCAGATATCCCTGGGAACCTGTTGTGTTGCCAGCATGGTATCAGCAACCAAGGATTCGGAGGAACTCTGACACGATTCTCATGTGCAGACATGGTCTCTGGAATTTCTGAGAAATACAGCACGAGGTTAAAGTTTACAAGGCAAGAAGAGAGCTCCGGGCATTTTACTCACTACTTTGTCCATGGCTTTCAGTCCAGTGGCTTGTGTTGAATAAACAAAAGCTAAATTCAGCCATGTAGAGAAATGTCATTAAATGTAGCACTTTGAAACATAGGTTGATCAGTACCTCTGCTGGTAACAAGTACATCTCTGAATGTCTTTGCAGACTTTTACTTCCAAAGTGTAAGATAGTAGTCCTGATTTTTTTCTAAATGAGTCACTTAAATAAGACACTTATCCTCTGTGGGACTTTAGTTTCCTTATATGTGAGATGAAAAAAAGCAATGAAAAAAATAAACCAAACCATCTCATTCTATCCTAAGGTACCTGGTTATAATTCAAATGTTAAGAAGATTGCAGTTAAGAGAAATTATGTTGATTCAATAAATCAGTCTTTTGTTGAGTACCTTCTATATACAACACATCTTGTAAGAAATAGAAAACTTTTTCTTTCTGCCCTCAAGGGATTGAGAATAATTAGCAGACATTGGTTAGTAATAAATGGTAGTAGCCGGGCATGGTGGCTCATGCCTGTAATCCCAGCACTCGGGAGGCTGAGGCAGGAGGAACGCTGCAAGTTCGAGACCAGCCTAGGCTACAAAGTGAGCTCAAGGCCAGCCTGAACTACAGAGAGACCCTGTCTCAAAAAAACACCACCAACAACAAAAAAAGTAATAAATGATAGTGTTGGGTCTTGCTATGTAGTTCAGGCTGGCCTTGGGCTCACTACATGGCCAGGTTGGCCTTGAACTCATAGCAGTCCTCTTGATTCAGCCTTCCAAGTACTGATAGTTTAAAATTATTAAGCTTGTTTTCTTTGTTTGAACACTTCTTGAATTAATAATTTTTAATGTGAAAAAGCATAGAAGGTGAACAGTGTATAAACCAAAATCCTATCCTTGACCTTACACAAACTTAGATTTATCCTAGTTTTACATAACCTTTTTAGAGGTTAGTTTTTAAAGGGAAAAAACCCTATATTTGCCTTGGTTTTTTGTTTTTGAGATAAGATCCTTGCAATGTAGTTCAGGTTGACCTTAAACTCTTGTGGCTCAGGCTGGCCTTGAACTTGTAGCAATCCTCCTGCCTCAGCCTCCCAAGTGCTGGGACTATAGTTGTGTCCCACCACACCTAGCCATTTACTATATAATTGGGAAAAATGAGTAAAATGTTATGGGAAATAAAGGTTTAAAAAAGTGTGTATGATGTTTAAACTTCAAAGAAACAAACTCCATTGAATTCCTCACATGTTATAAATGTTAAATATAACAGTTATCGGCTGCTTTCTGTCTCCACTAAGAATAAAAAAGGAAATTGAATTTATAAAAAGGATTACATTCAGAGTAAGCATAACTTTAGTACAGAGGGTTATTGTCATTTCGAAGCTGTAAGCAATTTTTAAAAATTTTTAAGTCAGTTTTTACAAAGTCATTTAGTTTTTAGAATATGATTGTTGCTCCATGCTGGAGTTCTCACTGTAATGGTGGTTTCCTTCAGCCTGTCCCTTTTGTTGGTTCAGTCTGTATTGCATTAAGTTCTGTCTTCCTGGCAGGCTGGCCTCAGGGTTGCAGTCTTGCCCTTATCTATTAAGAGATCCAGACCTGCAATGCAGCCTCCAGGGCAGGTCATTCTCATTTTGTTAGCCTGAGCTTTACATTTCAATGTAATCCATCAGCCATTTCTTTTGTAATTTGTGGTCATTTTAAAAACTGAGCAAACTTTTGGTTTGTGTATAATTTGTCATCTCCCTCCTCCTCCTTGATACTGTGGGGTTAAACCCAGAACCTTCACACTGATCTGCATTCCCAATCCTTTTTATTTTTTATTTTAAGACAGAGTCTCAGTGAATCACTAAATTGCCCGCTCTGGCTTGGCTCAAAATTACAATCCTCTACCCTCAGCCTCCCAGAGTACTGGGATTACTGGTGTATAATTTGATTTGCCCTCTGTCTGATCATTTAGAGGAGCTTAGTATGCATTGTTTATCTATGGACTACTTTTACTGGAGGTTTGTTTACCTGTGGGTCTCTGAAGAGCAGTCAACCAAATCAAATGAACAAATACTTCTTGAGCACCAAGAGAAGTCTGTTGCAGAATCCTTTCTTCCTTGGGCATCTCAGTCTTTTTCTTCTACTGATTAGATGAGGCCCACCTACATGTGAGAGACAGTGTAGGCTTTAACCTTTCCTTTTTTTGGTACTGGGGATTGAACTCACAACCTCACGCTTGCTAGGCAGGCGCCTAAGCCACTGAGCTAAATCCCCAGTCCAGAAGACAATTGCTTTAAGTCTACTTCCTTTATCAGTAAGTCTACTGACTTAAATGTTAATCTCTTCCATAAAATATTTTAACAGACCAGACACGGTGGTGCGTGCGTATAATCCCAAGATTTGGGAACCTGAGGCAGGAGGATCTTCAGGAGTTCGAGGCCAGGCCAGGCTACATAGTGAACTCAAGGCGAACCTGAACTACACAATGAGAACTGTCCAAACACACACATACCAAAAAGCATTCATAGGAACATCTACAATAATGTGTGATCAAGGCCTCCTCCCCATACTGGGGATTGAACTCATGACCTCACACTTGCCAAGCAGACACTTGTGCCACTGAGCTAAATCCCTGGACCTACTCAGACACTTTAATACATGGAATTAGTCATCACAGGCCAGCCTTCATCATTTCAACATTCTTAATATCTTTTTATTCCTTATTTAATCTCCAAATAAAATTAATAAAAGGTTAATATTATACCTAGTCCAATGTATGTGTCCCATATGCAGCCAAAACCACTGTTACCCTTTCCCAGAGGAGGAGCAGAACCCTTGGATGAGGGTAGGTGCTTCTCTGTGATCATCCGTAACTTCAGTGCTGTGATGTAACATTAACAATACTTAAGTGTGGCACTAAAAAGTTAGGCTATCTTGTATCTTAGGTTGCATTCCACAGGGGTAAGAGAGAGGGGAAAGGTATGGCAGTACACATGGAAGCGTAAAACATAATATGAGAAATATTAATGAGAGAGTTGTTGTTCTGTACCTGGTTGTGTGTTTGCAGTTGGTGTTCATAGCTTCCCTCTTCTACTGCCTATTCTACATGCATCGCAGATCATGGTTTCTTACCTGGTAAGGTGACTCAAACTTTATCCTTGAGGATCAGGGCCATTAACCTGCCCAGGTCAGGTTATTGTACTTTCTCATAGACTAATCACAGGGCAGAGTAGTTCTGAGAGATGCCCTGAGGGATCTTCAGCTAAATGTGCTGCTCCTTACTCCAGCCAGCACAGAGACTTCCAGCTCTGCTGGGGATGTAGAGGCAGGAGCAGCTCACAGTGGCCGGGTGGTATGTTAACTTCCAACCCAGTAAAATCATTTCTGTTCTTTTAATCCCATCTTCTGAACATGTACTTGGGGAGAAGTTCACTTATTCTGAAATGTATCTATCCTGCCAATTAATTTACCCTGTGCTAAAGTGAAATAGAGCACTCAGCAACTGTAGCATGCTAGTATCATTTTTTATCAAATCAGCAGCAAGATGTTCTAATACTGCATTCATACATTGAGTTCAGTGTAGATTCCTTCTCATTATTAGAAAAAAAAAAAAATCCCAGCAGTGTGCATGGGATTACAGATATGCATCACCATACAAGCTAAACAATTTTATAAAAATAAAATTTTTCAAAAAAAAAAAAAGATTTTGCAAAGAACCCTCAGTTTCTCAAGAATATATCTGAGGATCCTCAGAGACTGAGTTTCTATTCTAAAATAAAAAGATTTTATTTTAAATTATATACATGTATACAAAAATTACACCAAGTATAAAACATACTGGGAGTAGAAGTCTGGGAGGTACTGGGTCTTAGCAACGTGAGGCAGGGGCTTTTGCCTTGTAGTGGCTCCAGTCTCATACCATGCTGGTGGCCCTTAATTGAAAAAAAGACCTTTTGGGTGACACAAAATGCTTCTTTTCCCATTAATATGGTGATAAAGCCAGGGAGTTCTTGAACGCTGTTGCATAGTTTCATAGCATTAAAACTTCAAATTAGTAAGTAATTTGGTATTTGTTCATTTGTTTTTGAGACAGACCTCTCAATGAGTCTAGAGTGGCTTCGCACCCACAGCAATCCTTCTACCGCCACACAAGTGCTAGGATTATGAGCATGCACCACAACGCCCAATTTAGTTTAGTCCTAATAGCAGTAAAATATCTTGTTTGTAAATTATCTCTGCAAAAGTTTCGTTTTTAAGCAGAAAAGTCAAAATGAAAACCAGCCATGGTGGTGCATGCCTATAATCTCAGCATTTAGGTGACTGAAGCAAAACTGTTTCAAGTTTGAGACCAGCCTGAATTACATAGTGAAACCCTATCTCGAAAAAGAGTCAAAATGAGTACACAAATGGAACAACTGTGGATAAGTATTGTCATCTTAACATTAGGACATGCCAGCCAGGCATGGTAGTACATATCTGTAATCCAGAACTTGGAAGGCTGAGGGCAGGAAATTTGCTGTGAATTTGAGGCCTGCCTGCCTGCCTCATGGTGAGACCCTGCCTCAAAAAAAAAAAAAAACACAAGATTATCATCAAGTTAGAAAGTATTTGCATCCTACAATCAATATAACTGGTGTGTACTACACATACGTAAATTTTTAAATTTTTTTGAGTGTCTCATGTAGTTCAGACTGGCCTTGAACTCACTTTCTAGATCAGGCTGGCTTCAAACTCATAGCAGTCCTCCTACCTTAACCTCCCAATTACTGGGATTACAGGCGTATATCATCATGCCAAGCTAAACAATTTTATAAAAATAAAATTTTTCAAAAAAAGATTTTGCAAAGAACCCTCAGTCTCTCAAGAACATATCTGAGGATCCTCAGAGACTGGGTTTCTATGTGAAAGAAATGCTGTGCCTTAAAGGCCAAACACAATTTACTAAGCTGTATTGAGGATGTAGGCAAGTCCTTCACCCCTTCAGCTGGACCACAGAACCTATTCTTCTCCTTTCCCATAAGAAAGACTGAAACTCCAGGGTGCTCCAGGGGTTCAATCAGTAATCTGGAGAAATGGATTCCTGCCCCCAAAATGTCACATAGTGGAGGTTCTCCAGGAGAGTTCCCTTGCTTCTAAGCCCCCTCTTGTTATCTTTGCAGATTCCGATTCCCAGTACAGCCATGAAGTTATGCCTCTCCTCTACCCACTGTTTGTCTACCTCCATCTCAGCCTGGTCCAGAGCAGCCCGAAGAGCACAGTGGAAAGTTTCTATAGCCGCTTCCATGGAATGTTCCTACAGAATGCAAGCCAGAAGGATGTTATTGAGCAGCTGCAGACAACCCAGACCATCCAGGACATCCTGTCCAACTTTAAGCTTCGTGCATTCCTAGATAACAAGTACGTGGTCCGTCTCCAGGAAGACAGTTACAACTACCTGATCCGCTACCTCCAAAGTGACAACAACAGTGCTCTGTGCAAGGTCCTCACCTTACATATCCACCTGGACGTGCAGCCTGCCAAGAGAACAGACTACCAGCTCTACGCAAGTGGTGGCTCCTCCCGCAGTGAAAGTAGTGGCCTGGAGCCCCCAGATATGCCCAGCCCCATTTTGCAGAACGAGGCTGCCCTAGAGGTCTTACAGGAGAGTATCAAACGTGTAAAGGATGGCCCTCCCTCCCTCACCACCATCTGCTTTTATGCCTTCTACAACACAGAGCAGCTGCTAAACACTGCAGAAATTGCCCCTGATAGCAAGCTGCTTGCTGCTGGGTTTGACAACTCCTGCATAAAACTCTGGAGTCTACGATCCAAGAAGTTGAAATCAGAGCCCCACCTCGTAGACACGTCACGTATCCGCTTGGCTTGTGATACGCTGGAGGAAGAGGTACAGGTGTTGCTTTTTCTTCCCTGATCCTCTTCCTGTTAGAACAGCTTTCCAAACCTGATAGCTCTTTAGGAGAACACATATCCTTATTTCTCTCATCATGTAGCCACAGCCAAACTGATGCCATTTAACTAGTCGCTGAATCCTCATCCCTCACCTAAGTGGCAGAAACTTTCTCACAGCCGTAACTTAGTTGTGTGAATGAGTAGCCAGTATTTATCACTGTCCAAAAACTAGACATTATCACCAAACCTAACTAATATTGACTTTAGTTAAGATTATACTTGGTGTCCATTTGCGAGTGTGCACAGAGCATAACTCTTGACATTAAAAGTGGATCTGAGCCAGATGTGGTAGCACATGCCTATAATCTTAGCACTCTGGGAGGCTGAGGCAGGAGGGTTGCAAGTGCAATCCCATCTTGGGCAACTTAGTGACTTAGCAAGACCCTGTCATCTTAATTTTTTAAATTAAAAAAAAAAAAAGTAAAATAGATTGGGGTTGTGGCTCAGTGCAAAGCACCTGGGTTCAGTCCTTCATGAGGAAAAGGGGGAAAAAAAGTGAGGCTGCTGGGACAAAGATCAGCATTGACTGTGTATTCCCCCACAGAAACTGATGCTGTGTCACACTTATCAACACACTGGTGTCACTGCACTGGGAAGGACCAGCCTTCTGAGGCCAGTGCCCATCCTCTGGCTCAGTGTGCCCAGATGTCCCAGTACCCCACTTTGGAAAGTGACACAAGAAGCAGAGCCACCATGTCCCCTCAGTCGGTGTAGTTCTCTGTTGTCAGATTGTGCTTTGGGAGATAGGTATGAGAAAGAAGGGGAGACCCAGCAGCCTGAGTTCCACAGCACCAGATGGAGACTTAGTAGCATGTGGTCCAAAGGAGACAAATGAACTTCACAAAGTCAGCATTCTGAAGGTCTGCAGAAGCTAGGTAAACATTTTTGTCCTGTGACCACGTAAATTCAGGGATCCTTGCCTCAGGGTACTTGGCGTGGAAGATTCTTGAATAGGGTTGAGAAACTAAGAACTCACCCTGGGTAAATTATAGTTGTTGATGAGGATTTGGGAATGTTGTGCATGCAGCAGAAGCCCTTGCTACCTGTGTATTGAGTCACCAGTGATCATATAGTCTTTGAACTTTGATTCTTGGAACTGAAAAAGTAGAATAGGAGGATTTTGTTATGATTAATAAAGAATCTAGATTCTCTGTACAGCTCTGATTTGTAGAATTCTGTGATCCCACAGAATACCTCTTGTTGCACTCATGTGCATCTTAAAAGTTCCCAATGCAGTGGAGACTTTCTGACTGCTGTTTCACATTAGCTCAGGGATGCTCCCTCATTTACTTTCAATTTCCTGCAATTACAAAAAAAATAGTGTTCCTACTGATCTTATTGGCTTTGATAACATATACTTTGGAGATTTTTCTGGTATTAAAAATTAATATAAAGGACAGTAGCATTATATTGTCTTAGGCATTGGTATATTAAAGATCCATATTTAAACATTAGCTTGCAGGAATTCCAGGAACTGAAAGAAATTAAATATGGCTGAACAGGGCATAGTTACAGACACCTGTAATCCCAGCTACTTGTAAGGCTGAGGCAGAAAGATTGCAAATTTAAATCCACCATGGGCAATTTAGCTAGACTTCATCTCTAAATTGCCAGGTGTGGTGGTGCACACCTATAATCCAAGCACTGAAGAAACTGAAACAGAAGGATCAAAATGAGTTTCAGGTCATCTTGTGAGTTTAAGACCAACCTTAACTATATAACAAAAGCTTGCCTCAAAAAAAATAATCATCCTGGACCAGGGATATACCTCGGCAGCACAAGCACCTGGCTAGCAAATACAAAGTCCTGAGTTCAATTCTCAGTAACAAAAAGAGAACCGGGCATGGTGGCTCACACCTATTGTAATCCCAGCACTCGGGAGGCTGAGGCAGGAGGATTGTTGCTGAGTTTGAGACCAGCCGGGGCTACAAAGTGAGCTCAAGGCCTGCCCTAACTGCATAGAAGGACCCTGTCTCAAAAAGACAAAAAAAAAAAAAAAAGAGAGAGAGAGAGAAAATCTGTCTAAATAAAAAAAGCTGGTGGTATGACTTAGTGCTAGAGTACTTACTTAGAATGTATGAAGCCCTGGGTTCAATCTCCAGTACTGCCAGAGAGAGAAGGAGAGGGAGGGAGAGAGAGAGAGAGAGGAGACATAAATATGGAGCAGGGCAGGAAGTGACAAGCTGTACTGCTTCTGCATACATTTGTAGTGACTTGAGCTCAGGGAGTGGCTATGGAAAAGGAAGTGGAGTGTGAAACAAACCCAGTTCCTGGGTGATACAGAGGTCAAAGATAGGAAGCAAGGATGCTGCATCACACACAGCCCAAGCAGCTAGGTGGGTAACTTTGAGAGTGAAACTTGGGTTTCTGCAACTCATTACAACATTTGGAGAAGATTTCTCTTTGGTTTCTGATAAGGAACATTTTAGGGAAAAGCAAGGTGTAATATAGATCAGGTAAGTGATTTTTAGTGTTTCTCCAATGAGACTTTCTTTTTCCTTCTGTAACATATAGTTAAAATCGAGACTCTTAATGTAAAAATCACAAACTCGCAACTGATAGAAGCCAAACAGAATTACCACAATGATAGGAGATGATAGGAAGCAAGAAAGAACCATGGAAACCAAATTTAAAAGCCAGTTTTGCAATCTGCTTTAATCTTTTGACTCAGTAATTATTACAGTATTTTAACAATGAATATTTAAGTCAGCATTCAGATCAAGCAATTCCATTTCTGTATATACACAAGAGAGTTGAAAATCTTAAGTCCATGCAAAAGTGATGCACAAGAGTTCATAGCAGTATTACTTTCAGCAGGTAAGAAATTATAATAGCCTAAATACCTACCAGTAGATGAATAAATAACTGTGCTTTGTCCATGCAATGGAATATTATTCAGCCACAAAAAGGAATGAAGCAATAGATGTGAGGGTGATCTGGCTGTGACATCTGTCACACCATTAATCACTAGGGTTGGTGTAGCTGATCTGGCTAGCTAGGTGGGTATCCCCTTCCTCCACAAGTGTCCCTCCCAAAGAAGACTGTTTCCTTGGTTGAGGGTATATGAGTAGTTGTGCTCCCTGCTAGGATCTCCAAACAAGCTCTCAAGGAGTGGAGCACTAACACTACAGTAACATGGATGAACCTGGAAAACTTTATGCTGTGTGAAAGAAGCCAGTCTCAAAAGGTCACATGTTAACATGATTCCATTTACAGGGAATATCTAGGATAGGTGCATCCACAGAGATAGAAGTAGATGAGGGGTTGCCAGGGGCCAAGCAGGTATAGGATTTCTTTGCAAGGCAATATTCAGATAGTGCTGCTGGCTGGGCATGGTGTTTCATGCTAGTAATCCCAGCACTTAAGAGTAAGGTAGGATGATTACCATGAGTTTGAGGCCAACCTGGGCTACAGAGTGAATTCAAAACCAGCATGAATCACACAGTGAGACCATCTCAAACAAAAAAAAAAAAGTGCTGCTAGTTTCACAACTATGTACTAAAATCATTGAGTTATAAACTTTAAAATTATGAATTTTACAGCCTGGGCTGGGGATTTAGCTCAGCAACATAAGCACCTGCCTTACAAACATGTAGTCGTAAGTTCGATCCCCATTACCAATTTAAAAAAAAAAAGAATAATTTTACAGCGTGTGGATCATATCCCAGTTTTGAAAAATTATTAGGGCTAGGAGAGTAGAGCACTTGTCTAGTGTGTGCAAGGTCCTGGGTTCAACCCCCAGCACTAACAAAAGCAAAATAATAATAAAAGACATAGAAAAGAAATAATGAGCAAAATTTTCCCTGATATGGCAGATGAAGCTGCATTTGCAGCACTGTCCTGTAGCTTCTGTTACCCTGATGAAGATGCTCTGAAGTCGTGCCAGCAGCTGTCTCCTGCTCTCACTAGTGCATCTGCACTGTATGAGGGGACCAAAAGATGCCTGGCCCTTGGCCCATTGCTTAGCAACTATGCGTTTCATTCCATGCCATATCCTGCCCTTCCCTACCCCTGCAGCCCACATGGAACACCTGTCTTAATCCTTTCGGGTCTAGTAGGAACCAGGAATCAAACTTGGGACCTTGTACTTTCCAGGCAGGCACTTATGCCACTGAGCTATATCCCTGATCCACATCTAGCAGTTCTTGTCCCAGCTGCTACCCTTGAAGTTTGAAGACCAGAAAAGTCAGTGTTGGAAACCTCAATTCTGTAATTTGTATTTAAAGCTGTGACTTAGGTGAGTACTGTCCAGTGAGCATGTGATATGAGCCCACATATGTAATTTAGATTTTTCTAATGGCCATATTTAAAAAGATAAAAAAAAAAAAACACATTGTCAAGGCTAGGGGTTTAGCTCAGCTGAACAAGTGCCTGCCTGGCAAGTATGAGGTTGTGAGTTCAATCCGCGGTCCAAAAAAAAAAATCATCAAAATTAGTTTTAATAATATATTCAGTATAAACCAGGTGTGGTGGTGCACACCTACAATCCCGGCACTTAGGAGCCTGAGACAGGAAGATTACTGCAAATTTGAGCCCAGCCTGGCCTACATAGTAAATTTAAGGGTACCCTGAACTACATAGTGAGACCCTGTCTCCAAAAAAAATGAATAAATAATAATGTATTTAGTGTGGATAAAATGCTATCTAAATATGTAAACAAAGTCTTAAGTACTAATTATTATCTATTAGAATCTATTATCTATGTCTTCTGTTTTGTTTTAGGGGGTTGGTTTAGGGGTTTTTTTGTTGTTTTGTTTTTTGGGTGTTGTTTTTGAGATAGGGTCTCCCTATATAGTTCAGGCCAGCCTCGAACTCACAAGAGTATGGGGGACTGAGCCCGAGGCCTTTGCATTGAGCTACGTCTCCACCTCTTTTTACTTTTTATTTTGAGTCAAGCCCTTGCCAGAATGCTAAACTTTGCAGAGTGCTAAGATTACAGTCATGCTTTCCATTCTACGTGTATGTGTGTATGTGATAAGACAGGGTCACTTTATGTAGTTCAGGCTGTCCTTTAACTCACTTTATAGCCCAGGTTGGTCTCGAACTTTTGCCAGTCCTCCAGCTCAATCTCTCAAAGGCTGGGATTACAGGTGTGTACCACCATGCCTGACTTGCTTTACATTCTTAACCTACTCACAAGCCCAGCTTCCTGTCAACAACAGAGAAGGTGCATGCCATGGTGGCATACAGCTGTAATCCTAGCACTTGAGAGGTTGAGGCAAGAGGATCACTGCAAGTTCAAGGCCTTCCTGGGCTACATAGTGAGTTCACGGCCAGCCTGAACTACATAATGAGACACTGTCTCAAAAAAAAAAAAAGAACAGGGAAGGCTTAGGGTTGAGTGTGACTGAGGCTTGGGTGTCCTCTTGCAGGAGCAAACATCCGTAACACTTGAGGTTTTCACAGCAAACCTCAGTGACAAGATATAGAAGATGGTGTTTGATCTATGTGTATTTGTCTTTCTTAATCTTTAGGTTTATAATGTACATTTATAGTTTATTATTGCATGAATACACTCTGCAACTTAGCATTTCATATTTGGATGCATGCCCAACTACTGTGGGTGCTTAGACAGCATCGTGAGCACTGGGGAACATTTTCCTGTCAGTAGGAGAGGTGGGATTGAGGCCCTGTGGACTGCAGTCCGGGCAGGGAGCTGACAGTGATGGCAGCCGCAGCACTTTGGGGTCTCCATTTCTTGGTGTTCATAGTCATCGGGCAATTCTCCAGACCCTGGATGGTGATCAGGGTCCCTGGGGAAGCCTGGCTGACACTGCATCCTGCTCCCCAGCCCTGGGCAGATGCTAGGTACCCTCCAGAAGTGAAGACTTGTACCATAGCTCCCATCACATGAAGGCCACTTGTACCTCAAAAGTAGCGTGCCCTCTCAGCCTCTCAAATCTCAAAGGATCTTGGGATATTTTGTACAAGGTCATTTTTTTTCCCATAGTCCTTGTATAAACTTCCTAGTACAGATCAATGAGTCAAAAGTGTTGCTTTTTTTTTTTTATACAGGGTTTCACTATATAGTTCAGGCTGGCCTTAAACTCACTGTGTAACCCAGGCTGGCCTCCAATTTGTAGCAATCCTCCTGGTTCAGTCTCCTGAGTACTGTGATTGTGGTACAAGCATGCATCACCACAGCTGGCAAAGTGTTGCTCTTTGGAGAGGAAAATTGCTAACATTCTTGGTAGCACTTGGTAGAACCCTTAGCTTCCAAATGCTTGTAGACCTGTATTTTTAATGTGAAGTGTCTGGAATAGCCATTTTTAGTATTCTGAAGCACGAGCGTTTATTGTCTCTTAACTGCATTAAATATGTGCATGTGAGAGAGGTCCATTTTATTTTGACTTTGTTTTCAAGTAGAAAAAAGGTTACCTTGCAAAAATGGTGTCCCTTTGCTCCTGCAGGAACCAGCAAAGCTGAGAGATTCTTCAGCAGTATTCACCCTGTTTCCTTTAATGTTTAGTGAAAGTCCACTGCAGTCACAAATCCCAGGATAGACACAGCTGTAGTTTAAGGAGTTTGTCTGTGAGGGATTAAAGGGAATAGACCTGAAAGCAGGTAGTCTCAGTGTGGGAAATGGTATAGGAGCAGACTTTTTCCCAAGAACTGTTACTAGCCATCTCTTCTCCCATCCTTATGTACAGGAAATTATCTACAGGAGTCACTTGGCTTTATTTTAGCAGTTCTCTTTTTTTTTTTTTTTTTTTAACCAGGGATTGAATTTATGACCTTGTGCTTGCCAGGCCGGTGCTTGTGCCACTGAGCTAAATCCCCGGCCCTATTTTAGCAGTCCTAGATTTGTGCCTTGTCTTGTTACTTTGGGAGAAATGTTCAAGTCATTCAAAAAGTCAGTGTTTTAAACTTTTGTATCAGTACTTGGGGGTTGAACTCAGGTCCTCAAGCATAGTAGGCAGGCACTATCACTGAGCTACACCCTCAGTCTTCTTTTCTTTTGAGACACTAGCTGTCTCTGTCTCAAAAGACAGCTCAAGTGATAGAGGAGGTTGTGGTGCACTAGTAACTAGTTGCTCTGCCTTGCTCTTCTTGCACACCTAGGTTTTATTTTGACCACACTGCATAGTTCTGCATTACCCATTAAGCGAGACCTTGTCGGTATGCATGTGTGGCTGCCATCATCATTTCCCCCCTTGTGAGGGTAAGGAACCTGTGTAGAGGTTTTTAAATGGCATACAAGCAGAGAGCCACATGGCTTATGAAGCAGCTAGAACTGATGGGAAGCCAGTGCCATAGAGAAGAATCTAAGAACTTACATAAACGAAAGGAAATCTTTTCAAGTGACACACATCAGAGTTAACAGCAAAAGTTACCATCAGCTGCCTTCAGTCAGATCTGATGCAACATCAATTTGAGAGCAGAGCACACAGGCAAGGTGCTGTGATAATAACCTTGCTTCTCTGTGTCTGATCGCTGCCATCTTAGCTGCAGGGTGGATTTAAGAAAAGCGTTTGGCAGGTCGTGACTCTACCCAGTTACGCAGTTCTATTGAGAACTGTTTCCCAAGTGTGACTTTAGGGCAGGACCACTGTTGGGGCAGGTGCTATTTCTCGAGCAGTTTTACCTCTGTCTATTCTTCTGAACCTGTCTTCCCTACGAGGCCAATAAGCATTTTTTTCTTGTGTGTTTCTCTTCCATCCCACCCCATTGTCCCAGGAGGATGAGGAGGACAACATAGGCACAGAGATGAAGATCCTGCGGGGACACTGTGGACCAGTGTACAGCACACGTTTCCTCTCAGACAGCTCAGGGTTGCTCTCTTGTTCTGAGGACATGTCCATCCGGTACTGGGATCTGGGGAGTTTCACCAACACTGTGCTGTACCAAGGACATGCTTACCCTGTGTGGGACCTGGACATAAGCCCCTACAGCCTATACTTTGCCAGTGGGTCCCATGACCGCACTGCCAGGCTGTGGTCCTTCGATCGGACGTACCCACTGAGGATATATGCAGGACACCTGGCAGATGTGGACTGTGTCCGATTCCACCCTAACTCTAACTACTTAGCCACGGGCTCAACTGACAAGACTGTCCGGCTGTGGAGCACCCAGCAGGGGAACTCAGTGAGGCTCTTCACAGGCCACCGTGGCCCCGTGCTGTCTCTGGCTTTCTCTCCCAATGGGAAATACTTGGCATCTGCTGGTGAGGACCAGCGGTTGAAACTGTGGGACCTGGCCTCTGGGACCCTTTTTAAAGAGCTGAGAGGCCATACAGACAGTATCACCAGCCTCGCCTTCAGCCCTGACAGTGGCCTGGTGGCCTCTGCCTCCATGGACAACTCAGTGCGTGTTTGGGACCTCCGGAACACATGCTGTAGCACGCCCGCGGATGGCTCCTCCAGTGAGCTTGTGGGTGTCTACACTGGGCAGATGAGCAGTGTCCTGAGTGTGCAGTTCATGGCCTGCAACCTGCTTTTGGTGACCGGGATCACACAGGAGAATCAGGAGCACTGATTCTTACCTTGGCTGGAATGGACTGGGCTGTGGTGAGGGGTCTCTGGCCACAGCATAGACATGCTGAGCGAATTACTGATGGACTGTGAAAGAGCCTGACCCCATGCAGCTCATTGTCATGGGACTCAGGCAGTGCCAGGGTGTGGCTCAGTGATACCTGGACTCAAGATGAGCACTAGGATGTTCTAAGGTCAGTAGCATGTTCTTAGAGGACCCTTGGGACCCCATGTGCAAGCACCTTCCCATTTGCATCTTGTCCTCCCAGTGTGCTTACTGAGGGCAGTTGCCAAGTGCCCTCCACAGCACCCCTACACGCCCTCAGTGGGGGCAGAACTGAGAAAGGGGGGGACGATCCTTTTCCAGAGTTGACAGAACCAGGATTTTTTATTATTGTTATTACAATTATTATTACTGCAAAGATGAGACCTAGCACTGGCAGAGGAAAAAAATCTCTGCTTTTATCTTCAGGTTTGACTCCTGGCACTGGCTGTGATACTTGTAATTTTGAGCTTCAGGGAATTCAGAGATTTTGGTGGCACAGTGTATCAGGAAAAAGTGAAGTCTTGAGTGCACATTGAGCACACCAAACAACATGTTTATGGAAGTTGGTGGATGGGTTGACTGAGAACACTGGTCTCTTGCAGTGATGGTGGGAAAGAATCTTCCTTGGCTGCACTTCTGTCAATAATTCTCTCCCCTGAAAAAAATAATTACAGTAGGATGGGGTACAGCATAGTGGTAGTGCATTTGCCTAGCATATAAAAGGCCCTGGGCTCAGCCCCCAGTACAACCACCAAAAAAAGGGAGGAGGGAGGCTTCATAAAGAATAATTCGGAGTAAGTCACAAGGTAGAATTAGTGTTAGATTTTGGAGTGACCCTTAAGCAGCTCTCGCTCCTACAGTGAGCACATCAGGAGGTAAATCCTGAATGTGCATGTACATGTCAAACTGTGCCCTGAGGATAAAGCAAGTTCTAATGTATGGGGAAAGGATTAAGTATTTGTTTTCTGAAAAGAGTTATTTTGTATTTTGTTTTCTATTAAAATGTATTTAGTTTCCAAAAAACAAGTGTCAGCTTCTCATTTACATTCCTGAAACAAGTGTGGTCTGTTCCTGTACTGTAGGGCTCTGCCTTCTCTCTCTTTTTTTTTTTTTTGAGACGGGGCCTTACTATGCAGTTCAGGCTGACCTTGAGCTCACTTTGTGGCACAGGCTGGTTTCAAACTCTAAATAGTACTCCTGCCTCAGCCTATCAAGTGCTAGGATTACAGGCATGTGCCACCATGCCCAGCTTTGGGTTCTCTTGAAGGCAGTGGCCAGACTTAAACTAGACTGGCCCAAGAAAGGTAGGTACATGTCCATGTATTCTTGTGTTCTGTCCAGTTCACTTTGAATCCTGATTCCTCTTGACATCGTTCTAATTACTGATGGCATTTTACATGTCACAAGAATATCTTATATAGGTACAAATCCTCTATGATGAATGTGATCATTACGTATATCTGAACTGTTCCAATAAAATCTAATTAATATATCATAAAATAGTCAAATGGCACCAACTAGAGTTACTGGAATTCTTGATTCTAGCTTCTTTGAAAGTTTTCATTAAAAATCTGTAAGGCCCATAAGAGCTGGGTTGTTTGAAAAAAACTCCTAGCTTGCCAGGTATGGTGGCACATCCCTGTAATCCCTTGAGACTGAGGCAAAATTGCTGCAAATTTGAGGCCAACCTGGGCTACATAATGAGTTCAGAGTCAGTCTGGACTATATAGTGAGATCATGTCTCAACCAAAAACAAAAGTTAATGTACCTTTTAAACTAGCAGTTATTGGGGCCAAGGATTTAGCTCAGAGGCATAAGTGCCTGCCTGGCAAGCACAAAGTCATGAGTTTGATCCCTGGCACCAAATAAATAAATTAGCAGTTATGATTGAGTAAAGAAATAATGAAAAAAAAAATAATAATGGGAAAGCCAGGTGTTGGGGAGAATGTCTGTAATGCCAGCACTCAGAAGTTGAGGCAGGAGAGTTACTGCAAGTTCAAGAGCAGCCTGGGCTACAAAGCAAGCTCAAAGCAGCCTGAACTGCATAGCGAAAACCTGTCTCAGACAAATAATAATGGGAGGTCTTTATGCCATGAGATATGATTTCTCTATTTGAAATCCTCATATGCAGTTGAAAGACAGTACAGTAACACCAGAAGTTCAGGGCTTTTTGTTTTGTTTTCTGTACTGAGGATTGAACCCTCACACTAAGTTATCTCCAGCCCTCCGTTGTTTTGCTTTGTTTTGAGTCTTGCTAAATTCCCGAGTGTGGGGTTGAGCTGCAGTCCTGCAGCCTTCCTAGAGTGCTGGGAATACAGCAGTGTACCACCACATATAGCAGATTTTACTTTCAGTTTTTGAAAATATAAAGCATGTTTTGAAATGTAATTTTGTTGTGAGAACAGCAGCAGTTATCAGGAAATTAAGTAGAAAGACCATAAAATGTTATGCTAATTTTGTTTTAGTTGAACAGCATACATTGCTAATTCATCAGACCTGTTACTTATTGATAAAATTAACATATATGGGCCACATATGATGGCACATGTGTGTAATCATAACATTCAATAGGCTAAGGCAGGAGGATTACAAGTACAAGGCCAGCCTGGGTTACATAGTGAAACCCTGTCTCAAAAAAAAAATATGTTTGAAACACTAAGAAGGCTCTTTTGCTGCTTGCCTGACTGTATTACTAAGAGCTCTGTGGGGGAACCCTGGAGTCCAGTGTATGGTGTTGGCCATGAGAACATTAGGTCACACACTGTGACAGATTTCCAGGACAGCCTGAATCATTTTAGAGAAGTCTTTAAGTGTCATGTTTAGGATAACCCAGAAAGGTTTTGTGTGTTCCTGATTGGTGCAGAAGCTCCTTGATGAAGCAGAGGCAAAGAAGGCTGCCCAGGCATCACACCACCAGCCACATGTGTACTTTGTGATTTCAGTTCAATTCCCATAGGGTTGGTCTTGTTTCTTTTCTTTTTTCCTTTTTTTTTGATATGGGGGATCAAACTCATGACCTAGTGTTTGCCAGGTAGGCACTTACCGCTGCTGAGGTAAATCCCCAGCCCAGTCCTATTTCTTTTGTGAGCTAATCTTAATGCAGGGTAGTTTGACTTTATAAATGGTCCTTTGTATCTTTCCCCAAACTCATAAATGTTAAGGTTGTGAGTGCCTGTGCTCAAGGTCTGCTCTATAAGACCCTCTTCCCCTCAGAGCTCCACCCATCCACCCCCTTCCCATCTGCCTGATGAGACAGCACCACCTGGTAGACCAGGTACTGAAACCCAGCGAAGGATATTACCATCCCCCTCAGTGAGGACCCACATGTGGCCTGGATGGGTTCTGAGGGTTGTATAGCATGTATTTATATGAGCATAGTCATGATGACAAAGAACTTTCTTTAAAAAAAAAAAACAAAAAACTCCAAAACTGAATGTCATAGCCTGTAACCCCAGCACTCAGGAGGCTGAGGCAAGAAGATTGCTGTAAGTTTGAGGCAAACCTGTGTTACATAGTGAGTTCAGGGCCAGCCTAAACTACATATCAAAACCCTGTCTCGAAACAAAACTTCTGAAGAGAATATGACACATCTTCGCAATACATATAAAAGCTCAGAAAATTTGTCATTTTGGCTAGTCGTCTAAAAGAAGACTAGCCAGAATGAAGAGAGAAAAATTAAGAGGCCAGTGAATAGAGGTGAAATATAGGACAATTCATGGTCTCTGTGTTTGGGACCAACATCTGATGACATCCTGATTCTGCCTTTTCCTGTGTGTGTTCCATGTTTAAATGTCCTACCTGCATGAGGAAGTCTGTCATGTGTGCAGGGCTGCACTTGATCTTGACCTTCACTAGTGAGGTGCTTGTCTGTACCCATACTACACCAAGCTCATCTTGCTGATGTCCAAGTCCTACCCAGGGACTTCAAAACAGCTTGTGGGAAACAATATGTTTTAGGAAATTTAAGGGATGCATGTGTCCCTTGTCATGTGACTTGCTAGGGAACAACCTACTGGCTTACCCATAGTTGGAATGTTCATAAATGCCTGGGCTAGGCGTGGTGGCTCACACCTGTAATCCCAGCACTTGAGAGGCTGAGGCAGGAGGATCATTTTGAGTTTGAGACCAGTTTGGGCTACAAAGTGAGCTTAAGGCCAGCCTGAACTGCATAGCAAGACCCTGTCTCAAAAAGACCAAAAAAAAAAATACCTGGGCTGGGAAGGAAAGGGTATTTTAGTTGGTTTTCATGGGTGTCCAGACTTTATTTGTAGAAGATAGAGCCAAAGCCTGAGAGGGGACATGTGCACTTGAACTCTAGCCCCAAGTGTCCTGGCCTAGGGTAAGTTGTTGGCCTGTTGAATCTGTTGCCTCCATGAGTATGTAAACATGTCTGTCTGCTGATTTCTTGACCACATTAGATGGCATAAAGTATATAAGGTGCCCACAGTGAGTACCAGTGTTTGTGTTCCCTCACATCACACTTAGGCATATGGGAGAGAGGCAGCCTGGGATTCCTAGGGCTCCCATGTCCTTCCTGACTCTCTCTTCCATCTGAGACCAGCTAAAGCCTCCAGTCCTATCTTTGCTTATTTATGGAACTCTGGAACTCCATATGCATTGGTACGCTGGATGCAAGGGGACTCAGCAAACAGAAGCAGACTGTCCCTGCTGGCCTAAGCTGCAAGCTAAGTTCCCCTTTCCTGTTCTCTGCTGTGAGAGATGTGTGCACAGAATTGACTGTGGAGGTGGCAAAGGGGCATCTTGAAATAGCCTGAGCAAAAGTAATGTTTTAAAGGAA
The DNA here is from genome assembly GCA_004027455.1 of Hydrochoerus hydrochaeris. Taxonomy (NCBI): domain Eukaryota; kingdom Metazoa; phylum Chordata; class Mammalia; order Rodentia; family Hydrochaeridae; genus Hydrochoerus; species Hydrochoerus hydrochaeris. Next base: position 151,977 of record PVLA01002414.1, read on the forward strand.
AAGTGAAGTTCACCACTTTTGTGTAAAAATTGACTTTAAAAATAATGTGACTATATAAATCCCTTGCTTCCTTAGATCATATAAAGCCTAAATTCAGCTGGGTCTGGCAGAAAATAAAAACTGAGGTGGCATTTAAGAAGTTCACATTTTCAGTCAAGTGGTGCCATCTGATGATTTAGAAATATGAAATGATAAACCTAGCCTATCTCTTACTACTAACAGGGAAAAGGTAGTAAACATGCTCAGAAAAAAAAAAAAAAAACTCCCAAGAAATCACATGAGAAAATTGACTACAGTGATATTTGCACAACACTGAATATATAAAGAATCACTGAGTTGTGGGCCTTAAACAGAGAATTGTATGTCATGTGGGTTAGATCTTAATCTGTCACAAAAAATATTAAGAAGATGCATCTCAGTTGGAGTGGCTAGCCTGAAATGGGCACACAAATACTTGCTGAGCGCCAGAGTACAAGAGGGCACTCTTGGTGGCTATGTGCCCACAGGACAGGACAGAGCAGCTGCTGTGCCTTTGGGCTTAAAAGAGACATCAGCTTAACCACCACAAGGCTTTTGAGGCTGAACTTGCTGGAGATCAGTCCCAAATACTGACTCAGTGCATCAGATTTCTTATCTGAATTGCTCTAATTTATTTTGATATTCTTTTAAAATGAGATTATACTTCCCAAAAGTGTCTGTAAATTTTTTTCAAGTGCTTTTTCTTGATTAAGCCAATATTACTGGGTTTATCACTTTTTTAAAAAATTTTGTTTGCTTGTTTTGTTTTTTTGAGGCAGGGTCTCACTTTGTAGTCCAGGCTGTCCTCAAACTCATGGCAATCATCCTGCCTTGGCTTCCCAAGTGCTGGGATTACTGGCCATCAGTGTTTCTAAGTTTATGTCTTAACCATAAAACAAGTTCAAGCCTAAATTAATCCACAGATGATATTTACTCAGGGCTCCTGAATTTGTGCTGATAAAATGCTGCAGCTCTAGCTGTGGCTAAGAGGGCAAGGTGGGTGTCCTGAGCAGCACCAACCCATAGTAAATGATCAACACATACTGTGGTGTGCTTTCACCTAACCCACCTCTACTGTTGTGTTTGCACAGTACTGATTATAAATGGAAGTCAGAACCATCTCTTTTTGTTTTTTGTTTGTTTGTTTGTTTGTTTAATTTGTTTTGTCTTTTTGAGATAAGATTTCACTGTCAGGCTAGTCTTGAGCTCATTTTGTAGCCCAAGCTAGCCCTGAACTTGCAACGTTCCTTTTGTCTCAGCCTCCCAAATGCTGGGATTACAGGCATACACCACTATGCCTGGCTCAGAAACCATCTCTTTAATAAAAAATCTTGATGAGAAACATTTTTCCTTAATTATAATCTTTCTTTTAGTCCTCAAAAAAGAGTAAGGACTCTAGAATTCTAGAATGGGTTGGATGTATCATGGCCATGGTACTCCCTGGAGAGCTGTCTTCTTCCTCTTTCTTCTTTCCTTCCTCAGCCACTTCCCAAATTGTCCTGAGCTTCCTGTCATGTCCCCTTGATAAGAGTTCCCAAGTCCTGGTCACGGCTTCTGTCTGCTGGAGAGTGGATCCTGTGCCTGAAGCTGGGCCAGCCCTGGTGTGTGACTGCCAGTGTCTTGGCTTCATCCTAGCAAAATGTGAGGATGGAGGGAGGTGCTGTGGCTGCCAAAGCACGCTGCAGCTGGGATGTGACAGGGTTGCTGCCAGTGTGAGGCACCCGCCACAGTCCAAGCTGAGTTGCTGTTGGGGACACAGGACTCCCTTCCATTGCAGCAGCCCCGACAATCCACACTCTGCTGAGTGCCAGGCCACTTGTGTCTTCGTCTTCTCATGTGCTCACCCGGAGGAAAGTGTAGCCTCAACCCCTGCCAGGTGCCTCTCTGTCTGCAGAGTCCCATAACAAGGCTTAGGTCAGAATGAAGTCAAAATAAAGCTGTCATCAAACATAGCAGGCCCAGGAATCCAGGGCATTTTCAGAGTTAAGTAGATACAGGAAGGAAATAGAGGACAATAAATGTTGCCACGTATAGAATCTACATTGTGTGTAGTACAGTGTGGATTTCAGGGACTCGATTGTACCTTAGGTGGAGCTAGTGTCTCTTTGGTACCTCCACAGTCCAGTTCATAAATGCCCTGCTCACACTGGGTACTCACATTGTCAAACTAAAATACTGTAATTGTTTGCAAGTTCATTAATGTTTGCTCAATTCTGGTGCTTCTAAGTGCATATATACCAGCTCAAGAAACTCTGGACATTAATACTAGTGATCTAGCCTTTTAGCAAAAAACAGATACCTAAAATGTTTCTGGTGGGACCACTGGCCATCACTGTGAACAGTGCAGCATAGAACCTTATCCATGGATGAAGTATTCTGCAAATTCAAAGCACTTTTAAGTATGGCTCCAGCTGCAATAATGTAAAATATGTCATTATACTTTCTACCACTTTGGCTAAGCTATCTCACCGTACATTGATGGCACACACTTCCGAGAGAAGTTACAAGGTTGGCTTGATGAAGGTTAACCAATTCTTACATTCAGATTCTGATTTGTTTAGCTGGTGACTCAGTTTCTCACTGAGACGTTGGCCTTGCACATCATAGGCCTCAGGTGCTGTTGAGTTAAAATGTTTGTTAAGGGCTGTGAAAGGTACTTGCCGTAGTATAAATTACTGTACAATTATGGTAGTGGTCTAACATGGGAGGCCAAAGCAGTAACGCTTACCACTTCCTCCTCCTTCTCCAGCCCTAATTGCAATTCCCTTTCCTGTTTGTGTGCAAAGAGAATTCCAATGAGTTCCTCACACATCATCAATATCTGCCCCATGCACCACTTCCATTGAGAGGTCATATAACCCTCTGCCTCTCTGTATCCGGCTGAAGGGGACAGCCCAGCTGCCATGGGTTGTGTGCTCCTTCCCATGTCCTCAATAAACCTTTTTTTTTTTTTTTTTTTGGATTTAAAGAGAAAAAAAAAACAGAAAAAAAGGGAAGCAATAATACAAAATTCAAAAAAATGAAATAAAATAATCACTGAGAAATCACTAAAAACCTGTTATTTTTTTTACTTTGCACTTCTCTATTGTGCCACAAAACTCTAACAGGCTGGGATTGTACCTTAGTGGTAAAGCACTTAGTTTGATCCCCAGCACAAAAAAAAAAAAAAAAAATTCTGCTAAGCCCCTGTGATAAAATGTTTTGGTTTTATTTCTTGGTATATTTACCAACAGTTTTAAGAAATTCCTAGGCCAGGGCTGGGGATTTAGCACAGTGGCATAAGCACCTGCCTAGCAAGTGTGAAATCATGAGTTTGATCCCTGGTACCCCCCAAAAAAGGTAAAAAAACCCCACAAAAAACAGAAATTCCTAGGCCAGGCATGATGCACTTATAATACCAGCACTTAGGAGGCTGAGGCAGAAGGGTCACTGTGAGTTCAAGATCAGCCTGAACTTCATAGTGAAGCCCTCAATCTAGACTACAGAAAAACAAACTTCTCTCTTAAACTCTTATTAAAACATTGTCTAAAATCAAGTTTTTAACTGAATGTGGTGGAACATATTTGTAATCCAGCATTCAAGAATCTGCAGCAGGAGGATTGCAGTGAGTTCAAAGCCAGTTTGGGCTATATAGTGAATTCAAGGCCAGGTTAACTATGTAGTGAGACCCTGTCTCAAAAGAACCAAAAAAAAAAAAAGAAAGAAAGGAAGGAAAAACAGAGTGTGTTCCTAAATCTTCCTTAATCACACTTGTACTGCTTTAAGACCACATATTTTTATATTTGTCGTGTTTTGTGCCTCTCTACAGGTCTCACCCAGCCAACAGGAAGGAACCAAGCTCTCCAGGCATTTAAATATCCTTGTGCCTTAAGGGAGCCATTCACTAAGTGACTCCTCTGAAGGGGCCCAGTGTGTGGGAAGAGCAAGGCCAATTTGGGTGAAATACAGATGACTTCTGTGTCTGTTTCCTCTTCTGTAAAATGTAGGTGGTCAGTTGTGTCACCAGCTGTTGTGACAACAGAAATTACTTATCAGATGTCTCATGCTTCCATAACTGACTGTTGTCGTTATTGCTCCAGGCAGGCTCCTTGCTTCTCAGCCCTCCATCCATCCTCTCCCATGTGACCTGCAGGTTTGGGCAGCCATCTTGAAAGCCTGCCTCAGTTAGGACAGAAGCCTCTGGCTGTAATACCACTGTAGCAGGAGCTGGCCCACAGCTTTCTCTGCCCTGGCACACAGGCAGCCTTTGCTTGATGTACCAATGTCAATGCTCTTCCTGAGCAATCCAGCAAGTCGTTTTTCCTGTGCCTGATGATTGTGACCAGAGCTGTATCAAGTGGTAGCACTACCATATACAAAGCACACACTGTTGGAGTGACTCCAGCCACAGAAACCTGTTTCCTCACAGCCCAGAGGCTAGAAATCTGAAGTCAGGTGTGGGCAGCCTAGGCTATCTGGCTTCTCCCAAGGCCTCTCCTAGGCTTCCAGATGCCGTATTCCTATGTCCTCACATGGTTGTCCCTCTCTGAGTCTGCTGTGTCTGAGTCCTAATCTCCTCTCGTAAGGACACTGGTCACATTAGATTTGGGCCTAACCTAATGTCTTCATCTATATAAATTACCTCCTTAAAGGCCTTATCTCAGAGGTCTGAGTTCCATTCTAGTCCAGGTACAAAAAAAAAAAAAAAAGCCTTATCTCCAACCACAGTTACATTCTGAGGAACCAGAGATTAAGACTTTTGGAGGAGGGAGTAAACTGGAGGTACAGTTCAGGGTACAGTGCCAGCTCACATACATGAGGCCCTGGGATGAGCCCCAGCACTGCAAGATAAACAAGAGCTTTCAAGAAGTTGTAATTCATCCTCCAACAAGTGTCCTCTAGTAGCAGTCTATGCCTAAAAGAGATGATAGTGGAGCTCTTCCAACCCACACATCTTTTGCGTATTGCCATGAAGATGTCATGTGAAATGGCTAGCATGCTGGAGGACTCTGCTGTGGGAGGATGCCATGCATCCAAAGGCCTGAAGCTCACCCCATTAGTGTGGTGCTTACAGGAGCAGCAGCCAGGGGCAAGCTGGGACACTATCAGAAAGGAAAAGATGAATTTGTACCCAGGTACAGACACATAGGCCTGTAATAAGCCCAGCCTGGGCACTTTAGCAAGATGTCTCAAAGTATAAAGTGCTGGGGACATAGCTAGTGGTAGAGCACCTGTCTGCCACATGCTAAGTTCAATCCCAGTATTAGGGGGAAAGAAAAGAAAGAAGTTTCCATTCTTTAAATTCCTCCCCACAAAGACCAAAGCTTTAGTGGGATCTGGAGGCAGCAGGTGCCACATGCAGGACCACCCTCTAACTCTTCTGCAGGTGTCGAGGAGGAAAGCTGGCTGCAGGTTCTGCAGGGAAGAGGTGCAAGAACATCACCTGGGGGCAGGTATGGTGGCTTGTGCCTGCAATCCCAGCACTTAGGAGACTGGAGCAGGAAGATCACTGAGTTCAAGGCCAGCCTGGGCTACATAGTGTGTTCAAAGCCAGCCTGAACTGCGTGGTGAGATCTTATCTCAAAAAATAAAAGCAGCTCCTAGCCCTCCACTGGGTGTGCACAGGATGGATGGAGACAACTATGCTCACATCATGAAGTGGTAGGGGTACACAGATGCTCCTGTGGACAGAAGTGTGTCTACAGACACCAGGCTAACTTCCCAAGGGCTGAGGAAGGAGGCCAGGAAGCAACCCGAGTGGAACTATGTGAGCAAAGGGCAGAGAGCAGGGTCCTCGGCTTGGGGCTCTCCAAGGAGCTTGGGGGTCACCCCCAGAAAGCACTTGCTGGCTTGAATCTGGAAGGTAGTCTGGAGACAGCACCCTCTCAGATAAGAGCTTTTCTACCACATGTCCCCTCTCCTCACATTTTCCAACACCAGACCATGTAAAGAAACTGGCTGACATGATGGTGCACACCTGTAATCCCAGCACTTGGGAGGCTGAGGCAGAGAATCACTGAGTTAGAGGCCAGCCTGGGCTACATAGTGAGTTCAAGGCCAGCCTAGGCTACCCAGCAAGACATTGTCTGAGGGGGAAAAAAACTATAAAAAGAAGCTGAAAAAGAGGAAAAGCAGAACACTTGGAAAAGAATAGTGGTAAAGTCAGAGGCCACAGTCAATGGAAAACTAGAAATATTACCTAGAAAATTCCTGGGCCTGCTGTTAGGTTTTTGGCGCAATAAAAAAGAAAAAAATCTAAAAGTAGCTTTTATTACGAGGACATGGAGAGAACTCCATGGCTACAGAAGCCTGGCATTCTCTGACCAGACTGTGGGGCATGGGATGTACATATAAACCTCTGACTGGGGGCGGTGCTTAGGGCGGGCATAGATGATGCGCGAGGAGCTGATTGGAACCCTCTGCACACACAAACAGGAAGGGGAGTTGCAATTAGGGCTGAGGAAGAAACAGGAAGTGGTAGGTAGGCGTTCCTGCTTTGGTCTTCTGCCATGTTAGACCACCGACATGACCATACAGTAATTTATTCTAGGGCAAAATCCTTTCACCTGCCAGACTCTGCTTCCCAGAGTGGACAGATTCCCTCTGCTCAGTAAACTTTATGAGGGCTGCAGGAAACAAACAAAAAAGTTAAATTTCAGATATGTAATGAAAACTGCTTGTTTAACACATCTCTTACATATACATTAACATGTTAGTCAAAGACATTTGCCAGGAAAGAAAACTGTTTAATTTTGATTTAGCTCACTTACTAGGAAAAAATTTCCATGGCTTGGGAACAGGCAAAGGGACTGCTGGGTGTGATCTGTGTCCAGCTCCAGGCTCTGAGGAGCCTTGTCAGAAAACCTTGTTGAACCTGTTGGTGCCTGTGGTTTAGAGTGCTTTACAGTGCCAAAGGGCAGTGGTTTCAGGAAGACAACAGCACAGCAAGTTACACTTGTTTTACAGTAAAGGTAATTTCAAAAGTTACTGTCTTTGCCAAACCAGTAAGAAAAGTCTCCTGACGAGGATGTGAACTTCTGTCCCTCAAGGAGTTTCCATGACAGTCATGACTTTGATTTGTTTTTGTTTTTGCTTTTGTACCAGGAATCAAGCTCAGAATCTTGAGTTTGTCAGGTAAGCACTGTGGTCGCTGAGCTATATCCCTGGCCCTGCCTTTGATCTTTTTGACAATTTCGTAAGTTTCCAACACTCATTCAGCTGCAGAAACCGCATGAGCTTTTCTTCTAATTTAAGCCCATAAACATCCTGTGGGACTACATTTCAAGCAGTTTGCCATGGAAAGAAGGAGATGCCTGGTTTATTAGGCAGCATAATGGTTCTAGTGATGAAGCCAGGGGAAGGTTACCACTATTCCACTTTATTTTGAGATAAAGTTTTTCTAGATTCCCCTGACTGGTCTTGAACTTGCAATCTTCCTGCCTAAGCTTTCCAAGTAGCTAGAATTACAGGCATGTTTTACCACACTCAGCTACATTCATTCATTCATTTTTGAGATAGAGTCTGGTAATGTAGCCCAGACTGCCCTTGAACTTATGTCCATCTTTTGGTCTTAGCTTCCTAATCCTAGGATTACCATGCCCAGTGATTTTTTTTTTTTCCAGGCAGCTTTGAACTCACTGTGTAGGTCAGGCTGACTTTGAACTCATTGCAATCCTCCTGCCTCAGCCTGCCAAGTGCTTGAATTATAGGCATGCACCACCACACCTGGCAGAGCATTATTTTTTTTAACGTGATGTTAGACTGCTTACTAATTTTTCTTTAGTACCTATTTAGGTGAATTATTCCTATGTTGAAGTGAATTTAGGTGAATTATTCCTATGTTGAATTCCAAAATTCCTATGTTGAAGTCCCAATTCCATTAAACCTTAAAATGTAACCCTGAAGTAAAATGAGGTCTTTGGGGTGGGCCATAATACAATATGACTGGTTTCTTGGAAAGAGGAGATGTGGACATACACAGAGAGGGATGATATGAGAACACAGGAAGAAGTCCGTGTCCATAAACCAAGGAGAGAGGCCTCGGAAGGAACCAGCCCTGTTAACACCGGATTGTAGACCTCAGCCTCCAGAGCTGTGAGAAAGAAATTTCTATGGTTGAAGCCCCTGCTATGGTTTGGATATGGCTGAGTGTCCCCAAGGGCTCACATGTTGAGATTTAATCCCCATTGTAAGATATTTAAAAGACAGAAATTTAATTTTACTATAATTGTTTACAGATGGGGATTTTGAGAGTTGACTAGGATTAAAATCATTAAGATGGAGCCCTCCTAACTGAAGATTTGCCAGAGGTTTTTGTTTTGTTTTGTTTTGTTTTTGGAGACAAAATTTTGCTAAATTGCTCAGGCTGACCTTGAATTCATGATCCTTCTGTCTCAGTCTTCCAAATACCTGACTTTAGAAGCATACTGCACTATACCTGATATATCTGTAGTTTCCTAAGAAGAGAGCAAGTAGCTCAGAAGTAGAGTGGTTGCTACTCCATGCAAAGCCTTTGGTTCCATCCCCAGTACCACACACACGCGCACACACACACACTCCCTGTCTCCTGTCCTGTGATGCCCTGTACTACCTCGGGACCCTGCCAGCAAGAAGGTTACCACCAGATGTGGGCCCTGGACGCTGGGTCAGAGCAGTGAGTAAGAGTAAACATCTTCTAAGCAGAGCTAGAGGATCACTCAAGCCCAGAAATTTAAAATGACCTTGGGCAAAATAGGAAGACTTCATCAAAAATTAGCAATTATTGCTGGGCATGGTGGTGCATGCCTGTAATTCCAGCACTTGGAAGGTTGAGTTAGGAACATAACTGAGAGTTTGAGGTCAGCCTGGGCTACATGGTGAGATCCTGTCTCAAAAAAACCAAAGATAAAATAAAATAAAATAAAATAAACCTCCTCTCTGTAGAATTACCCAGCCTTAGATATTTCATATGGTAATGAAAACCAGATTAACAGAGCTGTGTAGTCCAGGCCGGTCTTGAACTTGTTATGTAGCCCAGACTGGCTTGAATTCACAGCAATCCTTCTGTTTCAACCACCTGAGTGCTGGGATTACAAGAATGCACCACCATGCCTGGTGATATTGTCAAATCTCTCTCTTTTGGTACTGAGAACTCAGGACCTTGTACTTACCAGGCAAGCATATCACCAGCCTGATTCTGCCAATCTCAAGGGGCAAAACAAAAACATATTCCTCTGTGAGAAGCTTGCATTTTCCAATAGTTCTTTTTTGACACAGGATCTTGCTATACAGAGGTCAGGCTGGCCTCAAACTCACAGCAGTCTTCCTGCTTCAGCATCCTGGGTATTTCCAAGCTTGACTCACAAAATACTAGTTTAACAAATGAAGCAGTTTTTTGGAAAAAAATAATAAAATATTCAGTTCCTAATTTAAAAAGAAATGCATAAATATACAAAACAAGAAATTATGATTGGCATGGTAACACAAGTTTGTAATCCTAGCATTCAGGAGGCTGAGGCAGGAGGGTTGCTGTGACTTGCAGGACAACCTGGGCTACATAGTGAGACCCTGTCTCAAAAAACAAAAACAAAGAAACAAAAGTAAAAACCCTAAACAGGGCATGGTGGTGCACACCTATAATCCCATCTCTCAGGAGGTTGAGACAGGAAAATCACAATAAGTTCAACGCCACCCGCAGCTATACAGTGAGTTCAAAGCCAGCCTGGACTACAGAGCGAGACCCTGTCTCAAAAAACAAAAGCAAACAAAGTAAAAACCCAAAAAAACAAACTGCCACCACCAACAACAACTAGAAAAACAAGAAATAATGAAGGGGAAATAACTATTGGGAAGCAATCTGTAAACCCATAAGAAACTATTCTGCAAACCACAGGCAACTAAATTTGAAAATGCTGATGAAGCAGACACTATAGGAAACTATACTTCACCAAAAATTATAGATAGTTATAGATAGGAAACTTAAACAGGGTAATTTTTACAGGAGAGATAAAATTATCCAGGTGATTTCCCCCACAAAATGAAGCAGGCTTGGATGATTACACAGAACATTATATCAAATCTTTAAAAGCCAGATAGTCACAATTATATATAAATTGTTTCAGAATACAGAAACTGAAGAAAAATATTTTAGTTATTTTTATAAAGCCAGTATAATTGGTGGCTGTTCACTTGAAAGATATCAGAAAACAGCCATGCATGGTGGCTCACACCTGTAATCCCAGCACTCAGGAGGCTGAGGCAGGAAGATGGTTGTGAGTTCGAGACCAGCCTGAGCTACAAAGTGAGCTCAAGGCCAGCCTGAACTGCATAGCGAGACACTGTCTCAAAAAGACAAAGAAAAAAAAAAGATATCAGAAAACAGTTACAGACTGATAGCATTTGTGAACATTGAGGCTAAAGTTCTGAGCTGGGTATGATGGTATACACTTGTAATCTTAGCACTCAGGAGGCTGAGACAGAAGGATTACCACAAATTTAACGCCAAGCCTGGAGTATATAGTGAGTTCAAGGCCAGCCTGAACTACATAGAAAGACAGGTCCCCGAAAAGCAAAAAAACAAAGGAATAGAAACAACAACAACAAAACAAAATGAATGAGAATAGAATGATTTTTTTTTTTGTGGTCTTTTTGAGACAAGGTATTGATTGCTACACAGCTCAGGCTGGTCTTGCGCTCACTTTGTAGCCCAGGCTGATCTCGAACCTGCAATGATCCACCTGCCTCAGCCTCCCAAGTGCTGGGATTATAGGAGTACACCACCATGCCCGGCAGAATGATATTTTTTAAAAATCTGGTTTAGAACCCAAGATTTAGCTCAGAGGCATAAGTGCTTGCCTGGCAAGTGGAAGGTTCTGAATTCAATCCCTGGTACCAAAAAAATAAAAATAAAATAAAAACCTGGTTTAAATGTCCCTTTCTTTTCTTTTCTTTTTTCTTATACAAGGGATTGAACTCACAACCTCACACTTACCAGGCAAGCGCTTAAGCTGTTAAGCTAAATCCCTGGCCCATACTGTCCTTTTATTTTCTAATTATTTTATTATTCTGAATCTTACTGTGCTTTAATCACAGAGTATAGTTTTTGGTCATTCTACTTTATGGAGCCTACTTAAGCTTTTGGTAACATGAGATTATTTGTGGTAACTATTCCAGGTGTAATTAAGGAAATCTCTTTTGTTTGCTTTTGTTTTTCAATACAGAGGATCAATACCAGGACCTTCCTACTGAGCTACATCTTTAGCCATTTCTAAGATTTTTTTCATTTTGAAGCCAAGCATGGTGCTGCATGCCTATTATCCCAGCACTTAGGAGGCTGAGGCAGGAGGATCACTGTGAGTTTGAGACCAGCCTTGGCTACAAAGTGAGTGCAAAGCCAGCCTGAACTGCATAGTAAAACCCTATCTCAAAAAAGAAAATAAAAAGATTTTTCATTGTGAGATGGGGACTTGCTATGTCTCAGAGTTTCCCATGCTGCTTATGATCCTCCTGTCTCAGCCTCCTGGAGTGCTGGAATTACAGGTGTGCACCCCCACACCGATCAGCGATAATTTTTATTTATTTTTTAATAATGGTACAAAATCTGAAAGTTACAAAAGCACCCATATCCTTAAGTCACAGCTACTTTCCTTTCCCAGGTACACTGTTATTTATGTGTCCCTTTCCCCAGTCAGCTGTGGTTCTTCTGCTCAATTTGAATGAAAGTCACAAATTAGCAAAGCGCAGCTCCCCTTGGGTTAACAACTCTACGCCAGAGTGCCTGAGGTTCCAGTGTCACAGCTCTCAGCAGCTCCTCAACTGAATCACAGAGCCCAGCAAACAGCTTTCACTGCTCCTCTGAGGTTGTCTGCTGGTCTCTACCTGCTTCTCCAATTGCTGCTGGCTGCTGTCAGTCTCATTCACGCTGCTGTTCTTTGGAGCTCGTCAGTGTTGGCCTTAGCAACTATTTTAATGCAATCTGTGCTGTGCACGCTGCCTGAGATAAGAATCCTGAGTAGGTTTACAGGGCCATCCAAGCAAGGCTTTATTGGGACCTGTGTGGCAGCACAGGGGCATAGTGCACAGGTGGCAGCCTCCTCCTCTGACCCGAGAGGGTGCGAAGAGCCCTGCTTACACAGAGGAGGAGGAGGCCTTGTGCATGCAGTTTGTGCATTTCCTGGACCTGCTGGAGAATTTTTACAGTAACAAGGGTGGGGCAGGGTGGGGTCATCTGAGACAATCCTGGGTTCAAACCCAGTGCAGGGAAAGCAGATTTTCTCAGAGTGGCAGGAACAGGGTGGGTGTCACAACCTAGAGGCCCCAGAGTCACCCGGGGTGGTGGGAGCCCTGGGGAGGAAGGAAGTGGGGGAGCGTGTGACTCATTCTGGCCATTGGGGAGGAGGGAAGGGTGAGCTCCATTCTTTTCTTTCACACTTCCAAAGACTTTCCATGAGGATGCGGGTATGAATAGATGTGTGATACTTGTATTTTGACATCTTGCATACACACAGTGTGCATGCACTGAGTCCTGCCAGCCAACGCCTGCAGAGCTGCCTCAGCCTTTCTGAGGGCAGTGCTGTCTTTCACTGCCTGAGCGTACCTTTGGGTCTCACTGTTCTGAATACCGGCTATACTTCTGTGAGTACAGTCAGTACTGTAGTAAGGCCTGGTTATCTTTCCACAGATGTGTGGGAGTGTGTCCATTTAAATCCCTAGAAGAGATCCCTATTAGAATAGTTGAAGTCCAAAACATAGAAAAGACAAAGAACATGGAGCAACAAGGATTCTCATTAATTGCTTGTGGGAATCCAAAAAGTACATCCTCTTATAAAAATAAACACCGTAAAACCCAGCAATCACCAAACTCATTGTTACCCATCCAAATGAATTGATATATCCACATAAAATCCTGCCGGGCATGGTGGTACATTTGGGAAGCTGAGGCAAAACGATCATGAGTTCAAGTCCAGCCTGGGTAACTAATTTAGTGAGACTTTGTCTCAAAAAACAAAGAAAACCAAAAAAACTGTACATAGATCTTATAGCAACTTTCTTCAAAGTTGCCAAAACTGGAAGCAATCAAGATGTTCTTCAGTAGGTAGTAGGAATGAATAAACTGTCTATGGTACGATGGACAATGTAATAATATTCAGCAATATAGTGAAATGTGTACGTGTGCATCTGTGTGTGTGTGTGCATGTGTGAATGCATGTGTACAGTGCTGGGATTACACTCATGACACCTAGCCTGACTCTACTATTAAGTCACACCCTCAGCCCCAATGTGGAGGAATCCTAAACACTAATTGCTAAGGGGAAGAAGCCAGTCTGAAAAGGCTACATTCTGTATGATTCCAACCGTGCAACATTCCCGTTCCGGAAAGGGCAACACTAACTAGACTCCAAAAAGCAGAGTGGCTGCCAAAGGTTGGGGAGAGGGAAAATGGAGACAGCACAGAGGATTTTTAGGACAGTAAAACTACTTTTCATGGAGCTGGAGATAGAGCTCAGCAGCACAAGCATCTGCCTGAGAAGCACAAGGTCCTGAGTTTGGTTCCTGATACCAAAAATCAAACAAACAAACAAACAAACAAACAAAACCCTACCCTTCATGCTGCTATAATAAGGGATGCAATGGGCCAGGGGTTTAGCTCAGTGGTGCAGCTCCTGCCTGACAAGTGTGAGGTCCTCAGTTTGGTGGCTGGTGCCAAAAAAAGGGATGTAAGATTCTATAATAACAGATACATTGGTCTCGACGTACTATGTCACACCGGCTTATCTAGTGTATAGGAGGACACAAAACAAAGGTGATCTGTAATGTGCATCCACGGACTTTGGGACATAAGGATATGCCAGAGAAGGCAGTGGATTTGTAACATGTGTGCCATCCTGGGTGGGATGAAGTGTGTGGGCAGGGTATATTTTTTGTTATTGCCATGCAATTTTGCTCTGAACCAAAAGCTTCTATACATACAAAATCTATTACATGAATCCTAGAAGATACTGCAGACCCAACAGACATAATCCTGTAAAATTGTAACAAACACCAAGTACTTTCCACAGAAATTGCAACAATTCATATACTCATGGGCTTTGCCTTTTTTTTTTTTTTTGTAACTTTGCCTATTTTTATACCTCCTCTTCCCTTTTTGCTAATTTGGTCAAGGGAGACAATATCACTTTGTGATTTTTTTTTTTTTAATCTGTACCAGGGATTGAACTCACGACCGTGTGCTTTCAAGGCAGGCACTTATGCCGCTGAACTAGATCCCCAGCCCCCACTTTGTGATTTTGTTTTATGTCTCTTGTCATAAATTAGAACAACTTTTTAAAATTTTTTAATTGTTTGAGCCTTTGGGGAAACTGCCATTTGTTTGTTTGTTTGTTTGTTTGTTTGTTTGTTTTGAGACAGGGTCTAGCTAGATACTCCAGGCTGGCCTTGAACTTGCTATATACCCTAGCCTGGCCTTAAATTTGTGATACTTAGCCAGGTGTGGTGGCTCACGCCTGTAATCCCAGCACTTGGGAGGCTGAGGCAGGAAGATCATTGTGAGTTCGAGACCGGCCTGGGCTACAAAGTGACCTCAAGGCCAGCCTGAATTGCATAGTGAGACCCTGTCTCAAAAAGACAAAAAAAACCCCAAAAAACAAAAAACAAAATGATGCGATACTCCTGCCTCAGCCTCCTGGGTACTGGGATTATAAGTATGTACTTCCACTCCTGACTTTTATTTTGTTTTTTTCTTTTTTGATATATACTTTTTTATTAGGTCTGTGCATATCTCATTTTAAATTTATGATTATAATACAATTATGTATCAGTTATAATTGTATAGTTATAGGATATATCTTACTTAATACATGTACACACATACATGTGAAATTATTATTGGGTAGTCTCCTTCTAAAAATGACTTACCTAGTGGGCAAGATTTCACATGCCTGTAATTCCAACACTTGGGAGGCTGAGATAGGAGGATTGCCATGAGTTCAAGGCAAGCCTGGACTACATAGTAAAACCTTGTCTCAAAAAACAAACAAATCAGTCCTGTTAAATAAAATACAATTGGCAAAATACAGCTGACACATACATCACAGTCATGCTTGCATCTCTGAACACAAAGGGAAAATAGGTATGAGAAAAGTGACAAGGCTGTGGCCTAGCAGTTCTGTTCCTGGGTTTACACCCAAAGGAATTCAGTTTACATGAAGAGACATCTGTGCTCCAGGTTGACTACAGTGCTATCCACAACTGCCAAGATCAATAATCCACCTGAGTGACCATTATGGGTGAATGGAAATTATATACATTTCAAACTCTTGGTCTCAAGTGATCCTCCTGCCTCAGCCTCCCAAGTAACTTGTACTACAGATGTGTGTTAGCATGCCTGGCTTATGTTGTTTTTGAGTAAGTTTTCTAAAACTGCCATAACAATGACCACAAACTGGGTGGCTTAAAACAACAGTATATTGTTTCAGGATCTGGGAGGTAAAAGGCCTGAAATCAAGGTGTCAGCTTGGCTTCAGCTTGGCTAAGCACCCTCTAAACTCCACAAGGAGTCCTTCCTTGTCTCTTCTTGGCTTCTGATGACCTGCTGGCAATCTTTGGCTCCTCCTTCTCTGCCTTCAGCAAGCACCACATGATGTCTTCCCTGTGTCTCTATCTCCTAAGGACACGGATATGGGTCCATTTTAAGTTAATTATATCTGCAATTGCCCAGTTTTCACATAAGAACTCATAACACCCTTTCCTTGGCCTCTTCTGAAAGGTGGAAGGGAAAATTTGAAAGCTAATGATGCTGAAGCCTTCATAATTATACTGACCTGCCCAAGGCTCTGCTGAGAGATAAAATTAGGACTCTAGCAATTGAGTCACTGAAAGCTTCTGCCCAACCTCTTCCAAGAAATTTCCAAAACATTTAGGTTCTGAGTGAGCTCCTCACCTTTGCTGGAGTGTGCATTATCTCCAGGCACTGTCCTGCCTACCATAGGATGAGCTTCATGCTTGAATTACAGGAAAAGAACTGTGCTCAGTAGAACTGATGATCCCCAGGCCACAGACTGAAAGCCAGGGATCCCCTCTTCCTCCTTGTAGAGCTCAGGTGCTCTGTGGCCCATTCCTGTTGTCCACCTGCCCCCTGCCCTGCTGCCCTCTGAGAAGTCAGGGTCCAGCAGGTAGAACTGCCCTGGCAGTGATCCAGTAATCACAAGTGCTCTTAAATTCCCTCAGGAGATCCCTGTGGAGTTTGACACCTGTTGGTCACTAAGCCTGTTAAGAACCTATTCACCGAGGGCCAGATTTAACACCTGAGTCATTCTCCCCCACCCCCACCACTGCCTCTGAGAGCCCTTTTTGTTTTATGAGAAAGATTTGAACTTTTGCTTGTTCTCTTGATATTAATATGCAACCCTTCCTTGTGTTTCTCTGATATTTTGTGCTATTAACCCACCCACTTTTAAGCTGCCCATTTAGAAGTGGGTAGATTAATAGTACAAAATAAGGTATGTTTTAACATACCTTAAAGTATTTCTTACCTTTGTCAGAGGCCCAAGAACTTTGTCCTAATTGCTAGAGTGTGTCATGTTTCTTTCTTTCTCTCACTTTCTTTTTTGTGTATCATGACTCTACATGTTCCTGTAACTCTTTTCCTAATATTCATTACCCACATCACTTTTTTAAAGAGCCATGGACATTTCTATGGAATTCTATGCTACTAAAGCACTCCCCCACCTTTTTGAGACAGGATCTTTCTGTGTAGTTCAGGCTGACTTGGGTTCACTATGTAGCTGAGGCTGGCCTCAAACTCGAAGTGATCCTCCTGCCTCAGCCTCTCAGATACTGGGTTACAGAGATGTGCCACCACATGCAGCTTACATTCTTGCTTTGTATATTAATGTGGCCAGCTAAGAAGGAATGTTTTTAGACATGATAAAGTTTATTAGAGATAGAGATCTAGGACACACTCAAAGAATGGAGCGTGGGTGTTCAGAGAAATAAAACATGATGCAGTTGAGAACTGGGGATCTTTTGTGGGTTTGGGGCGGTAGAAAGCCAAGATATTTGAATATCTACAGTCTGTAACTATAGTGAGATAATGGTGTATTTGAGATTAGGAGATTACAGTGTGGCAAATACTGGCTGGAGAGGTTGTTGTGCCCTGTCAGCTACAAGATCTGGGACACATGTGTAAAACAGTTCCCAAAGCCCTGCGTGTGAACTTCTGAGAGCCCCAGCAGGCTTTCAGTAGGAATACCTAAACTGGACATCAGCCTGAGGAGTGGGAACCCAGCACTGCCTTTCAGGGTCCAGACACAGATGTTCTTATGGGTTTTCTTGAGATCTGGACAATATAAAAACAAGGTAGCCACGAGAAGCTGGGGATATGCAGCTTTGTACAATAACACCTACTATGCTTTCCAGATGCAATATGTTCTCTTTCTCTTTATTTGCTTTTTTTAACTTTTTTTTTAAGATAGATTTTTTTTTTTCTTTTTTTTGAGACAAGGTCTCACTATGCAGTTCAGGCTGGCCTTGAGCCCAAGCTGGTCGCGAACTCACAACAATCTTCCTGCCTCAGCCTCCTGAGTGCTGGGATTTTTTTTTTTTTTTTTTTTGGTACTAGGGATCGAACTCATGACCTCACACTTGCCAGGAAGGCGCTTATGCTACTGAGCTAAATCCCTAGCCCTATTTTTTTTTTCTTCTTTTTTCTTTTAGTTTTTGAGCCATGATCTTGCCAGCTACATAGTTCATGCTATCCTTGAACTCACTCTGTGGCCTAGCCTGGCCTTGAACTGGAGGTGATCCTTCTACTTCAAACTCCCGAGTGCTGGTATTACAGGCATGTGCCACCACGCCTGGTTCCACATTTCTTTTAAAGGGGTGGGTTAAATTCCTTATTTCAGCCTCAGCCTCAGGGACTTCAGACCCATTCCCATGATAGCAGTAGTAAAAGAGATATGAGAAGATTGATTCGAGATCTAAAATGCACTCAAATAATGGACTATAGATGCTCAGAGAAATGAGGCGTTCAGGATGCTTTTTAAGCCTGGCATGTTTGTTAGGGATAATTATTTTTGAGATTATTTCCCTACTTGGTAAATGAAAGGTTCTTGCCTTAGCATAAATTACTGTATAATTATGGTGGTGGTCTAATGTGGTGGAAGCCCAATGCAGTAACACTTACCACTTCCTCCTTCTTCTTCAGCCCTGATTGCAACTCCCTTTCCTGTTTGCACACAAAGAAAATTCCAATCAGTTCCTCACACATCATCAATGTCCACCCCACTTCCGATCAGAGGTCATACAACCCTCTGCCTCTCTGTATCCAATGGAAGGAGACAGCCCAACTACCATGGGTTGTGTGCTCCTTTCTACATCCTCAATAAATCTGTTCTTTTCTTTTTTCACTTTTCACCTCTCTATTGCGCCAGAAAACTCTAACAGTAAATAACATACATTTTCTATTATTCTTATAATTGGCTCTTGGCTTTAGACTCTCAGCAATCCTTCCCTAGCCTTCCCACAGTGCAGGGATCATAAGCATGTGCCACCGAGATAGAAGATAAGGTGTGACTTAGATAAGGTGTAACTGGGAAGAGAGGTATGGCGGATCCTAGAATCTGTGCAGCACTAACTCTCACCCTCGGATCTCCATATGTAGAAGTTTTTACAGATTCCCATGAGGTGTGGACAGCATAAGAAGATGCAGATGCTATGAAGAGCTTGCTACTGTGGCTTTTCTCATGTTAGTTTGCCCTGTGTTCTCCAGGGTGTACTTTTTCCCTTCTTTTATTTGGCCCAAGTTCACTCTGCAGAACCAGTTTCTCCTTTACCTTTCACCTTTACTTCTTCAAATAAACTTTGTCATTGTTTTTGCTTGTCTTATTCAGTTCTTTTTTTTTTTTGAGACAGAAAAACCTGGAAACCAAGTGTTGAGTGCCTCAAAATGTGGTGATGTTTATTAAAATATTAGTTATTAAAAGATTAGACAGTAACATCATTACAGTAGGGATTTTTTTTTAATTATTTTTCAGTACCAGGGATTGAACTCATGACCTTGCACTTGCCAGGCAGGCGCTTATACCACTGAGCTAAATCCCCAGCCCTATTGTTTTGTTTTTTGAGACAGCATCTCACTATATAGTTGGGCTTCCCTGGAAGTCATTATGTGATGCCTAGGCTGGCCTCAGCTCAGAGATCCTCCTTTCTCAGCCATCTCAGCCTGGGCTACACAAAAAGTAAGTTGAAGGCTAAACTATACTACATAGCAAGATCCTGTTTCAAAGCAAAGCAAAACAAAACAAAAGAAAACCAACAAACCCCAAAAAGAAAACTCAGATTAAATTTAAAATTGTCACTCTCTCTTCTGGCCTCAGCACAGCAGGTAGCAGAATCATGATGGGGCTATGAGCAACTGTTTTTTTCAGAGGTCACCTCACAAACCTACCTCCAAAGAAACTGCCATCCACCCTCAACCCGGGATTCTAGGTTTCTGTATTGGTGAGAAGCAAGCAAAATTGTGGTTGCATGGGGAAGAACCCATTCCTCCTGAGTTTACAAGGATAGATTTTAGGGGATGAGACGTGTTATTTCCCACTAAAAAAGCCAGTGCAAGGCACAGGTGAGGTACTGGGTTGGAAGCAAAGTTTAAGGAAATGCTACTGTGTCTTGATTACCACGATAAGCGACACAAGATTTATTTCAACGACAGTTTAAAAAATCAGATTGGAAACAAGCTGGTACCTATTTTTGTAAACGAAGTTTCCAGGTCTGAAATTAAGGTGAAAAGGCAACACTGCAAATTCAGTGGATGAGTCCTGCTTTCAAATTTTTATTTATTTATTTTCTGTTTTTGAGATAGGGTCTCTATGCAGTTAAGGCTAGTCTTGAGCTCACTTTGTAGCCTAGGCTTTTCTCGAACTCGCAAGGATCCTCCTGCCTCAGCCTCCCGAGCGCTGGAATTACTGGTGTGAGCCTCCACGCCCTGCTTAAATTTTTATATTTTGTTGGTTATAGATTTTTTTTTTTTTTTGGTACTGGGAATCGAACTCACGGCCACGCACTTGCAAGGTAGGTGCTTATGCCACTGAGCTAAATCCCCAGCCCTAGTTATAGATCTTTCATATTTTGCATTCATCTTGATTTTTAAAACTGTTGTACTAGAATGTTTATCTGCATTATTGAAGTTTTTGTTTTTGCCCTGTAAGCTCTTACGTCTTGCAAAAAGAGGCTGGGGAGGCCAAGAAAATTTCTCGGAGCCCACGAAACTTAGAGCCATTCGGTCCCCTCCTTGCGAAGACCCTGCTTCCTCTCTGGTCTCAGGCATGAATTCAGGGCCTCAAGCAAAGCAGTGACGCTTCCAGTCGGCCAGGGCCACCCTTCGCCAGTCACGCCGGCTCCACTGTCCTCCAGCTGTACTTCTGCGCCTCTGCCAGTGCCCCGCGGGTAAGCCAGCAACTGGTCGCACTAGTACTCCACAGAGCAAGGTCTTAACCTAGCGCCACCTCCTCCGCCTGCGCGTGCCGCGCCTGCACGCTCAGCCCGTCCGTGGCGTGAGAAAAGTCCCAAACCTACATGCGGAAGGATGTCCGAGCGCGATCCACAGCCCGCCGCTGTGCGCAGGCGCAGTCACTGTGTCGGGCTCTGCAGTTAGCAGGCGTAAGGGGTCGCTCGGGGGTTCAGTCCGGTCCCCGCCCCGGGGTAGGCTGGGTGGAAGGGCGGGTCAGGAACACCAGTCTGATGGGGCGGGTGGGCGGCCGCAGGCGGGGAGGGACAGGCGCCGTGTCCCCGCCCTATGCCCGGGCCGGGCCGGGGGTGTCCTCGGTTCCGCGGCCGGCCGGCGGGTGAAGCGCTTGGGTCGGACGCGGCGCCATGCGCGGCCCCCCTGCCTGGCCGCTGCTGCTCCTAGCGCGGCTGGGCCCGCACGCACGCACGTGGACTCCGTCGGGCCCAGTGTGGGCCACGGCTGCCCGGGCATGGGCTCCGGCTCCGCGTGTCCTCGGGACCCTGCCGGCGTGGACGGGCCTGCGGCCCGGGCTGCCGAGAGGCGTGAGCCTCGTGCGTGCCCTGGTTCGCTGGGCCGGGTCTCCTGCAGCCCGCAGGTACGCAGCCCTGTCCCGGCAGGGTCCCCCGCGCGCTGGGCTCCAGGGCGACCCCGCGGCAGCGGCGGCGGCTCGCACGGGGGCAGAGGTTGGGCGGCGCGCGCCGGCAGTGGACCCCGGGGACGACAGGCAGACGCGCCCCGCGGCTGGGCGCTCAGAGGCTCGCAAACTGCTGGCGCTCGTGGGCCCGGAGCGAGGGAGGCTGACAGGTAAGGGAGCCGAGCCGGAGGGGCATCGGGCGGCGGGGACGGGCAGCAGGTGCCCTCCGATCGTGCCGGGCGACGACAGCATCTATTACTGTACCTTCTGCCCGCCGCTAGTTTCATGGGATTGCCTGCTTTAGAGCACTTTTAGAGTGAGCTGGAGTTGCCCTCATTAAAACAACAGCAAAAAACCAAACTATGACTACCTTGTATTATGTGTTTATGTTATTTTGCAAAATATTGTGCACGGTGAAGGGACGTGGTCTGAACCCCTAGATCAGATTGCTGTCTGTCTGGTGAGCATGATGACACTTGAAAGGGACGGTGGCATTGACCCCCCTGCCCAAGAAATCATAATACAAATGAATGATGATTGAGTAGCATTGTGTGTGTGTGTGTGTGTGTGTGTGTGTGTGTGTGTGTATCAAGGATCGAATTCAATGCCTTGCCTTTGCCAAGAAGGTGCTTATGCCACTGAGCTAAATCCCCGGCCGTGAGTAGCTTTTTTAAAAGAATGAATGTTTTTTTAAACACCCAAATACCACTTTTCTACAGCTCATTTTTGGCCATGATTGGATGAATTTTTATTTTTATTTTAAAATTATTTATTTATTTTAGGTACGGGGGGTGGGGGTGGGGGATCAGACAACCTTGGGCTTGCCAGGCAGGCATTTATGCTGCTGAGCTAAATCCCCGGCCCATATGGAGGAATTTTTAAACATAAGGGCCTGATAAATGCTAGAAATTTTTGAGGTTTTTCTAACTCTTCATTTTTTTCTTTAAAAATGTGTTTAATCCAGTGGCCACTGCCTATAATCGCAGCACACTGGGAGGCTGAGGCAAGGAGGGTCCCAAGTTGGAGGCCACTCAACCTGGACAAGTTAGCAATTTGGCGAGACTAGGTTTCAAAAAAATAAACAAAGCTGGGCATGTAACTCAGTGCAATGACTGCAGGTTCAAAAAATGAGTTGAGCCCTTGTTGGGGTCATGCTGGTCAAAAGAAAACAGGTGGACCAGTCTTGCTGGAGATTCTAACTCAGGGGAAAGAAACATTAAGGAAATCATCATGACTAGATATAAAACCCAGAGTCTTTGAGGTTGCCTGTCAGACATAACTTGCTGTAGAAAGTGCCCTCCAGGGGAGGGATGTGGGATTTGAGATAGGCATGCACTTTGAGGACAGGTGGGTGCCACCTTTTATCTGCTGCCTGCACAAGAGTCTAGGGATCGGCTTGATATACTTCATCCCTAGGAGCTGGGCTACCTCATCAAAACGTTGGATGAGTGATTTGAGAAATCAGCCTGTGGTTGGCACATTGAGTTTTTAAAACCTTTCATTTATTTTTATTTTTTATTTTTGAAACAGTATCTTTCTGTGCAGTGCAGGCTGGCCTTGAACTCTATCCCTTCCAGCCCCACCCTGGAGTGCGGGTATCACAGGCATGTACCACCTTGCCCAGGTTTTTACCAGTGACAGAGTTTGTTTTTAGAAAGTAAAAGTGAAGAGTGGGGTTGAAATTGGCTTTTCAGAGTTAGCTTGGGCCAAGTAAAAAGAGAGAAAGGGTAAAGGCAAAAATAAAAGTATACACTGCATCTGGGAAATGCAGCACGAGCCATCTTGGAAAGTTATAACATCCTGACTTTTTAAACAGAAAAATACATACGAGGAAATCTGTTTAAAACTCGTTTTTAGAGTTTATGGTTTCCTCAAAAGTCTTTGTGCATTACATATAAAAGCACTCTGGTTGGTGTTTGTGGGGCTAAGAGGAAGTGGAATTGCAACCATTGATTCATAACTGATCCTCCTGAGAGAGGATTCAGGCCTTGGCACCCCTCAGACACAGCAGGCACAGAGCCATTGCTTGTGTCTTTAAAATGAGACCAAAAATGCCAAGGTGAAGAGAATTCCAATGTTTGTTAATTTCTAGAAAATTCATACACAAATCTCTGCAAAATTGTAGCTTCATATTTGAGTAACTAACAAGCCTTCCACCGACTTTAGCAGTTTTCCAGGTAAGGGATATGCCCCTGAACTATGTGATTAGAAAGCTGTGATGGTAAGTAATTTGTGTCAGAACTTTGGAAAACAGGGCCTGTTTATGAAATGTGTGCAGGTGCTTGTCCATGGCAAGGCTAATGTGATCTCTGTCCCTCCTGTTCTTTGGCAGCTGCTTTCTTTCACTTGGTCTGCAGAGTTGTCTGGAGCTCTTTCGTGCTGGTAACTTCTTCCTATTATCACTTGAGCCACAAGGACCCTCAGGAGATACAGGGGCCCCAGGAGAAGCTGGGTGTGCACTGACCAGATAGCAGGCATTTCATCAGTTGCCCTGTGCCAGATGATAGGCTGGGCTCTGCCCGCCCAGTAGGTGGGGGCCCTCGGGTTGCTATGTCCTGAGAATGTGCCATTGGCCAGGAGACCTTTTGTGTGCTGTGCCTTGGCTCTGAGATAGCTGGCCTCTGCTTGCCAGGCAGGTTGCTAGTTGGGCTGTGGTGGCCCAGCATACCCTCTCACTCCAGTGTCTGGTATACCCCTGTGTGGAAGGCTTGGAGGGCACCTCTTTCTCTTTGAATTACTGGTAAGGGTATATGTGTTTTGAGATCATCACTATTCCCAGAACCTGACAACTGCTAAGTTGGGCTGGACGTCACAAGGATTCCTTTGAGTAACTGCAAGGCATACCGTAAGCATACTATAGTCCAGGGAGCGAGCAGAGGGGAGAGCTGCTGCTTCTTGACACCTAGAATGGGCAGGACAAGATGACAAGCCTTTTTTTTGGGGGGGGGGTGCCATGGGAAGTTGGACCTATGGCACTATGGTGCATCTCCTTTAAGTATTATTTTGAAACAGGATTCTCACTAAGTGGCCAAGTTGCTCAAGCTGGCCAGGAACTTGTGATCCTTCTGTAGTTTGTGCATCACCATGCCCTGGATCATTGCATACTTGAGTGCCATGATTCAGGAGAATGAGTATAATGGGAGAATGCTTGAGGATATGTCACAAATTGACAGAGGAAGTGGGCTGGGGTCCAGTCAGGCAAGGAGGGGAGCAAGCAAGCAACTCAGCCATGGGGAAAAGGTGGAAGCAAATGTAAAAAGAATTATCATGCACTGAGCATGTCCAGGGCTGGGGATAGAAACTGAAATACAAGGTGAGATTATTCATGCATATTAGAAAGCAGAGACATGCAGCCGGAACGATTATAAGAGTCCAGGTAACCAGCTGGGTAGATAGATTTGGTAGCACACTTACAATTCTAGGGAGCCTGCTGAAGGAAGATCGAAAGTTCAGGACCAGACTGGACAACTTAGTAAAGCCCTGTTTCAAAAAACAAAAACAAAAACAAAAAACAAAGTTAGCTAGAGCTGTAGCTCAGTACTCTCATGGTTTAATCCCCAGTAAGTACCATTAAAAAAAGGAAAGAACCCAGGTAACCAAGTTAGAAAAAATATTTTATTTTACTTCCACTCAGTGTGTAAGAGAAAGAAGGAAAATGACAGTCAAACAAGCTGTCAATATAGATTTTTTTTTTTCTTGGTACTGCGGATCAGACTCATGACCTCATGCCTACTAGGCAATCGCTTATGCCACTGAGCTAAATCCCCAGCCCTCAGGTTTTTTGTTTTGTTTTGTTTTTTGTTTTTTTTTAAACCGAGTGTGGTGGTACGTACTTGTAGTCCCAGCTACTTGAGAGGCTGAGGCAGGAGGACTGCTTAAATCTTGCAGTTTGAGGCCAACCTGAGCAATGTAGTGAGACTGGATCACAGAACACACATTAGAGTTAATTTTTTTTTTTTTTTTGTACCGGGGATCTAACTCATGACCTTGTGCTCACCAGGCAGGCACTTATGCCGCTAAGCTAAATTCCCGGCTTGAGTTAACTTTTTATTGGTACATTTTAGATATACATAATGATAATATTTATCATAGGGAATTTGTATCTGTACATATCTTTTTTCTCATTTCCCTCCTCCTCTTCAAATCCTCTTCCTGTCCTTATTTACAAAAGGTCTGTTTCCGTTTTTTCCTTCTGTTTTATTTTCTTGTCCCTTCTTTCATTTCCCCCTCTGTCTTGTTCCACTTCAGATTTGCACATTTTCGTCCCATTTACCAATATCTGTTATACATTTTGGTCCTTATTTACACTTGCAGTTTCTCACACAAGAGAAGCAGTGCAATACTTACACTTGTGGGTCTAATTTATTTCACTTAAGAGTATGGTCTCAAGGTGCATCCACGTAGCTAGAAACATCTGAAATTCAGCCTTCTTAATGGGAGAGTAGTACTCCATTGTATAAAAACACCACATCTTAATTATCCATTCATTGTTGAATGGACATTTGGGCTGTTTCCGAGATTTAGCGATTACAAAATGTGCTGCTATAAACATGGGTGTGCATTATATGGCTGTGGTATGATGCTTTTAATTCTTTCAGGAAAATACCAGGAAGGAGAATAGCTGGGTTAAATGGAATTTCTAATTTTTGTTTTTTAAGGAATCCCCACAGTGTTTTCCACAGTGGTTGCATGGGTCCACACTCCCATAAACAGTGAAGGATCCCTTTTTCTCCACAGCATTTATTATTGGTTGATTTTTTTCATAATAGACATTCTTCCAGGAATGAGATGGAACCTCAGCATTATTTTAATTAATGTTTCTCAAATGACCGTTGATTTTGAGCATTTTTTCATACATTTACTTGCTGTTTCTGTTTTTCTTTTCTTTCCTTTTTTTCCACTATGGATCGAACTCATGACCTTGTGCTTGCCAGGCAGGTGCTGTGCCACTGAGCTGTATCCCCAGCCAGATGCCCATTTTTGGATTGGGTCTTTAAATTTGGAGGATGTGATTTTTTTTTTTTTGAGTTCTTTATGTATTCTAGATAGTAATCCTTTGTCTGAGGAACAACTGGTAAACATTCTTATACTGTGTGTTGTCTCTTTACTCTGTTGGTGTTTTTTTTTGTTATTGTTGTGTGAAAGCAAGCTTTTTAATAAGATGAAATCCCAGTTGTGATATTTCCTGTCAGATTGGGTTATCTTTTTTTCTTTTGAGACAGAGTCTCACTATGTAGTGCAGGCTGGCCTTGAACTCTTGGTGTTCCTCTAGGCTCAGTCTCCCAAGTAAGTACTGGGATTATAGGCATGTGCTGTCATGCCTGGTGGGTTATTGTCGTAAAGTTTTTGCCTACACCAGTGTCTTCAAGAGCTCTACCTATTCTATCTACCAGCAGATTTAGTGTTTCTGTTTTAATATTTAGATCTTTGATCCATTTCAATTTTAGTTTACTGCATAGTGAAAAATAGGAGTCTAGTTTTAGTCTTCAGGATGAGGAAAGCCTGTTTTTCCAGCTTCATTTATTAAAGAGATTATCTTTCTTCCAGTAAAGGTGTTTGCTCCTTTGGCAAAGATAAGGTGTCTGAGTTGTTTGGAGTTGTTTCTGCATCTTCTAAAATGTTCCACTGATCCTTGGTTTTTTTTTTGTTTGTTTGTTTTTTTGTGTGTGTGCCAGTGTCATGCTTCTTAATCATATTAGCTCTATAGTATAAGTTCAAGTTAGGGACTGTGTTGCTCCCTGCCTTGCCTTTGTTGCCCAGAATTGCTTTCACTGTTTTAGTTCTCTTCTGGTTTCAGATGAATTTTAGGATTGTTTTCTCTAATCCTGTGAGATTTTATATTGGTGTTTTGATCGACATTGCATTAAATCTGTATAACAATTTTGGAAGTATGATCATTTTCACTATATTGGCTTTTCTTATCCAAGAATAAGGGGTATCTTTCCATTTTCTTGTAACTTCTTCAGTCTCCCTTTTCAGAGTATTGTAGTTTTCAATGTAAAGGTCTTTTACTTCTTTCTTTAGATTGATTCCTAGATATTTCATGTTTTTGGATGTTATTGTGAAAGGTGTTGGGCTTGCCTAATTTCTGGTTAATTTGTTACTTCTATGCACAAATGCTGTTGATTATTGAGTATTTACTTTGTATTCAGCTACACTACTGGATTTGTTTATTAAATCTAGAAGTCTCTTGGTGGAGTTTTTGGGGCCTTCTATGTAGAATGTCATGTCATCTGCAAATAAATAATGATAATTTTAACTTTTTCCTTTCCTATCCTTATTGCTTTTATTTCCTTCTCTAATTGCTCTGGCTAATGTTTCGAGAACATATTGAATAAGAGTGGTGATAGTGTACATCCTTATCTTGTTCCTCATTTTAGAGTGAGAGTTTTCAGTTTTTGTCCATTTAATATGATGTTGGCTGTTTGTTTGTCATAAATGACTTTAATCGGATTGAGATAAAGACCTTCTATTCCAGTTTTCTGTAGAGTTTTTATCATGAATGGGTGTTGGACTTTGTCAAATATTTTTTCTACATTTATTGAGGTGATCACATGGTTTTTGTCCTTGGCTCTGTTAATGTGGTATATTACTTTTATTAATTTGCATATGTATGTTGAACTATCCCTGCATCCCTGAGATGAATCCTACTTGGTCATGTTATATAATCTTCTTGACGATTTGCAGCATTCTGTTGCCAGTATCTTATTGAGGATTTTTGTGTCTGAGGGTGATTGGCCTGTGGTGGTCTTTTTTTGGTTGGCTCTTTCTCTAGTTTTGGTGTCAGGGTAATACTTCCTTCCAGGAATGAACTTGGGAGTATTGCTTCTTTTTAAATTTCATTAAAGAGTTTAAGAAGTAGTGGCATTTTTCACTAAATTTCTCTTAGAGTTTAGCAGAGAATCTGTCAGGCCTAGGCTTTTCTTTTTTGGTAAGTTTTTAATTACATTTTCAGTTTTGTTGACTAATAGATATTGGTTTATTTAGAATTTTTAAAATCTTGATTCAGTTTTGGAGGATTCATATGTACCTAGGAATCTGTCCATTTTCCATCTTATAAGAATAAGGTTCTCAAAGTAGATATTGATGATCTTTTGGATTTTTTCAGGACCTGTTCTGATTGCATGGATTTGAGTCTTTTCTTTCCTTTTTTGATATGGTTGGCTAAGGGTTTGTCAATTTTATTATTTTAATTTTAAAAAGAATAAAACCTAACAAATAAAACACAGTAAAGCCAATCAAAACAAAACAATGTGAATGGTAGAGAACTTCAAAACAGGATAACAGGAAATCAACAGTGGCTACCACAATATATCTTGTTATTTCACATTAGTTGTTCAAACCATCAGACATAGTAAAATCAAATAAAACAAAACAGAATAAAACCAGTTGAAACATAACATAACATAACAATACAATACAAAGCAAAACAATAAATTGGAAGAAAACAAAACAGAACAATATTGGATTTCAAAAACAAGACAGAAATCTCCCGTATTTGCTATGTTGCAAACTGTTATCCTCCTAACAGATGCTCAGACTACTGGCTTTAGGCCTACAGAAGCAATCAAACAATACAAGCATTTAGTTGTTTTCATACCTCAGTTGCTATTAACTCAACCTGTCCTTCAAAACAGTAGGTTGCTTCCATAGGGGAGTGGGTGGATCTTGATTCTCAGCAGATGTTCTGGTCAGCTCATGGGAAGGGCGAACTGGCTTTTCTCTTCCTGTTCCCTGTGTGGTTTGTGCAACTTACAGGAAGGGTGAATTGGCTTCTTCTTGTACTCCTTCCAGACCCAACATGGCTTTTGCTGACTTATGGGAATGGCGAACTCTGTCAATTTTATTTAATGTTTCAAAAAACAAACTCTTTGACTCATTGAATTGTTATGTGTTGTTTTCCTAGTCTCCATTGTGTCATTTTCTGCTATGATCTTTTTTTTTTTTCCCTGCTGTGATCTTTATAATTTCCTTCTGTCTTAGTTACTTTTCTCTGGTTGTTGAGACAAAATGTCTCAAAGTGAAGCAAGGGAAGGTTTATTTCTTATAGTTCTTGGAGGTTTCAGTCTGTACTCAGTTGGCTCCAAGGCAGGATGTCTTGGTGGGGCAGCCTTTCATGGCCACCCCAAACAGCAAGAGCAAACAGCAAAAAAGAGAAAGACACACCTTCTTTCCACCCTTACACTGTATGCTGGCTCCACTTCTGGGCAGGTGCAGCGCTCAGAGCACCATTCCCAGTGCCAGACAACAAACCAATCATGAATGCCAGGCTCAGCCCTGTCCATGATTGCATGAGGCTTGGTAAGGCTATCTGAACACAAACTATAACACCTTCCTTATATGAACTTTGGGCTTGACTTGCTTTTTTTTTAGAAGCTTGAGGTTTAACATTTGGTTGTTTATTTGAAGTCACTTTATTTTTCTGGTACTGGAATTAACCACTGTAAATTTCCCTTGTAGGCATGCTTTCATTGTATCCCATAAATTCTGGTATATTATATTGACATTATCGTTTAATTGTACAAACTGTCTGATTTCTTTAATTTCATCTGTAACCCATTGTTTGTTCAGGAAGTTTTTTGTTTGTTTGTTTTGTTTTTGTACTGGGAATTGAACTCACGAACTTGTGCTTGCCAAGCAGGCACTGTGCTGAGCTATATCCCAGCTGGGAGGGTGTCATTTAATTTCCATGTGTTTATGAAGTTAATGTGATTTCTTTTGCCATTGATTTCCAGTTTCTTTGCACTGTGGTCTGATACTATGCATGAGATAATTCTGATTCCTTTGAATTTCCTTGAGCATGTTCTATGACATGGTATGTGGTCTATTTTGGAGAATGTCACATGTGCACCTGAGAAGAATGTGTTTTCTATGGTTGTGGGGTGGAATACTTTAGATACCTACTAAGTCCATTTGTACAAGAGTTTGGTTTAGTTTTGAAATTTCTTTCTTTTTTTTTTTTTGGTACCAGGGATTGAAGTCATGACCTCATGTTTGCCAGGCAGGTGCTTCAGTTCTGATATTTCTTTTCTTTCTTTCTTTCTTTTTTTTTTTTTTTGGTACTGGGGATCAAACTCACAACATCACATTTGCCAGGCAGGTGCTTATACCACTGAGCTAAATCCTGGGCCCAGGATATCCCAGTTCTGATATTTCTTTGTTGATTTTTTTTGCATAGTTGATGTATCTGTTTGTGACACTAGGATATTTTTATGATTGTATTTATTTTTTATATTTTTGTATTTATATTTTTATGATGTATCTGTTTGTGACAGTGGGATATTTTTATGATTGTATTCATGGGTATTTGATTTTTCATGTCCACTGTTTGTTTTATATAGTTGGGTCTGCTGGTATTTATTACGTATGTATTTATGATCGTTATCTTTTCTTGGATTGTTCCCTTTACAAGGATGTAATGACCTTCTTTGTTTCTCTTAATCAGTCACGGCTTGAAATGCACTTTGTCTGCAAATAGAATTGGTATCCCTGCTTTTGTATGGATTCCTGTTTCATGGAATATTGTTTTCAAAGTCTGTGAATTTCTTTTTAAATGTGTTTCTTGTGTGCAGCATATTGTTGGATCTTGCTTCTTGATCCATTTTGATTGTTGAATGGAGACTGTAAACATTGATGGTTATAACTGATAATATGACTTATACTTGTCATGTTGCCCCCTACCCTGCTCTGTTTAATTACTTGCCTTGCCTAGGGGATTCATTCCGTTAGGGTCATGGTATTGTAACCCTTGTTATCTCTTTCTAGAATGTCCTTCAGAACATTTTGGAGTGCTGGTTTGGTGGTCATGAATTTCTACAGGTATTCTTTGTCATGGAAATACCTTATTTCTCCATCAATTTTGAAAGATAGTTTTGCAGGGTAATCAACCTAGGTTGAAGGGCTTGAAATACTTCTCTCCAAGTTTTTTTTTTTTTTTTTTTTTTTTGTGGTACCAGGGATTGAACTCATGACCTCACACTTGCCAGGCAGGTGCTTATGCCAGTGGGCTAAATCCCCAGCCCTCCAAGTTTTCTTTGACTTGAGTCTCTCCAAGCTCTCTTTGACTTGAGGGTTTGCACTGAGAAGTCTGCTGTGATTCTGATGGGCTTTCCTTTATAGGTGATTTGTTTCTTTTCTCTAACAGTATTTGATATTCTGTTCTTGTGTTGAATTTATGAAATCTTGACTATTATATGCATTGATGTAGATTTTTTTTAATCATGGCTAATTGGAGTTCTATATGCTTCACTTATATAATGTCAAAG
This sequence comes from Hydrochoerus hydrochaeris, assembly GCA_004027455.1. Taxonomy (NCBI): domain Eukaryota; kingdom Metazoa; phylum Chordata; class Mammalia; order Rodentia; family Hydrochaeridae; genus Hydrochoerus; species Hydrochoerus hydrochaeris. The sequence goes on from PVLA01002414.1 coordinate 183,355, forward strand.
TCCTTTTCCCTGCTTGAGAAATTTTCTGCCATTACTTCTGTAACTTTGCACTCTCTCCTGCATTTTCATAGACTCCAATTAATCTTATGTTATTCTTTGCATCATCTAACAGCTATTGGATTGATTTTTCATGGACCCTTACTACTTACTTATTTTCAAAATTGCTAACCAGTATCCTGTATTCTAGATCTGATATTCTGTCCTCACATTGGCTCATTGTGCTGCATATACTTTCAATGGAATTTTTAATCTCCTGTATATCCATTTGAATCTGTTTCATTGGTTTCATTTCTTTCCTATCTTGGGCATTCATGGTTTCCATCATTTCCCTAAGCTCTTGCATTTTTAAAAAAAAATCTGCTCTAGAATTGCTGAGCATGTCCTTCATTATGGTCACCATCTCTGTAGTAATCTGAGAAATTATTTCTGATTTGATTTTTTTTATAGAGCCACATTCATCTGCTTGGTAACTTATACCATTACCACTTTAAAGAGTCCAGTTGTGCCAATTCATTGTGTCCTGGGTTTGCCTTTGGTAAGCTGGAAGTCTGCAGTTGCATCTTGCTTAAGTGTTTTCACATTTTCTATTTTTAAATTTTAAGTTTAATTCTTGGGCTGAGCCTATAAATTGCTTATGGTAAGTAGCTTTGTTGCTAATATTTAGAACCTTTAGGAAATGACTACTCAGAGATATCTTCAAGTGTAGCTGACCTCTGGGCTTTGAATATGTTGCAAGATCCTGCCTTCTCAGTTTACCAGGGAAGAGAAGTTACATCCCTGTTGGTGAAACCAATGGCTTTTTGGCACTGGCCTATAGTACTTTTTATGACCCTTAGGTAATCTCAGTCCTGGCATACCAGAAAAAATGACTGATTCAAACAGTTATTTCACTTGGCTAAAGTAGTACAATCAGCAGTAACAATAGCATCAAACAGAGCCTAGAAAATGACAAACTGTGATAAATTTAACTTGCCACCTTTAACTTATGAACTAGATTTGTGGTTGTACAACACAATCTAAAACAAACAAGAAAACTGTAAATAGTAAATATGCCCTCAGTATGGTGGCATTTTAACTTTAAAAAGATAAAATTTAAAAAGGATTAGTGGGGGAAAATAGAGATAGAAAAAGAAAATGTGATTAGAATCAAGGCTGGAGGACAAAGAAGATTATGTAAACTTTGGGAAACTGGTAAAGAAGACAGGAGGGAAAGAGAGAAGGAAGAAATAAAAACAAGAATAGAACAAAAACAACAAAAACTAGAAATAATGGTCACACTCACATAAAAACAAGAACAATCAAGAAAAAAGAAAAAGGAAAGCAAAAATAAAATAAAAAGAAGGAAATAATATCTACTTCACAGTGTGTTATTGCTGTCACTGGTAAACAAAGTGGGCAGACAGATCCATGTTAATTAACCCCAGCAAGCCAGGCATACATTTATGGCAGGGTAGTGGGTAATCCCAGCAAGCTTGCACCTTTAGTTCCACTGAAGTTCATTCAGGCTGATTTCTGGCTGTGAGGCTGAAACCCAGATTCATTCAGCCTGTAATACTCTATGTGCCTCTTGCTGGCTTGCATTTGGCTCCTTGACCTCCTGCTGATTTGAATTTAGTTCTACCATACCCTGAAACTAGGAGCTACTAGATAGAGCTAGCCCACAGCTGCTCTGAGTTCTGAGTTTAGTTACTCCTCCCCAAGATAGCTATAGGCCAGTCATCCTCTCCTGGGGGATGTCAATTCAAATAACTAACCAGCCACTGCAGTCTGAAAATCTAAAACTTTGGTGGAGGCCTCTGGGATTGACAGTAGTCACTGTGTGTCTATAGGGTTGAGCTGCCTCTCCCTGCAGAGAGTCAGGGGTTAGAGAGAAAGTGCTGCTTGCCACCTCCTTTTTCTGCACTAAGGTCTCTCTTCTCCTCATGGGCTTCAATTTTCACTTCACATCCTTGCTGGTTCCTGGGAACCCATTTCTCTCCTTCTCTTCCTCACATCACTATATTCTAGTATCTGGACTTCTAATCTCAGAGAAGCTGTTTCTGTGTTTACTACTTTACCACCCCTGAGCAATCCTAGCATGCGGTGGCTCCATTTTAATTAATTGAAACGTAAACCTGAGGGGTAGTATCCTGGAATGAGTTTGGATTCAGCCAATTTTTTTTCTTTTTGTAAGAATTTAAGAGTTGGAACTGTGGGGCACTTCATAAAATTCAGATTCCTACTCCAGGTTGACAACTTTGATTGAAAAACTGGAGGAAGGACAAAGACTGACCCTTATAGTGCCTCATATATGCTTTACTTTTGGGGGAGAATTGTATGCTGATCCCCTGCCACTCAGACAACCTCTTCCCATTCATGAGGCAGAACTGTGTGTAGTCAGTTAGAAGCTATCCATGCCTTTTGGGCTTTCAGTCCTGCCGGGCACTTTCACCAGGAGAATGGTGCTTGGGAACAAGACCCTCGACCTTATATCAAAATGAAACAGCCCTTGGCCAGGTTCATGTTATCCAGTGCATTATGGAATATGGTTTTTAAAGTGGCCATGTGGGGCCAGGGATATAGCTCAGTGCCATAAGTGCCTGCCTGACAAACCACAAGGTCCTGAATTCAATTCCCAGTACAAAAAAAAAAAAAAAAAAGGCATGTGGAATTTCTGGGATGCCAGACCTTATTTTTCTAGTTAAGATTTTGAAGGACTTTGGTCTGATGAGACTTTACTACCACTATTGCCAAAGTTCATTGTATTCACTCATTCATTCACCAAATATTAATTGAGCTTTTGCTGTGAGTTTAGGTGGTGGGGATATAGCAATGAGAAAACAGACCAAAATCTTATATCCTAATGGAGAGATGACAACCGGGCATGGTGGCACATGCCAGTAATCACAGCACTCAGGAGGCCAATGCAGGGGGATTGGCATAAATTCAAGACCAGCCTAGGCTGCATAGTGAATTGAAGGCCAGCCTGAACTACATAGTGAGAATCCATCTCAAACAAACAAACAAACAAACAAACAAAACACCGTTCCCCCCCAAAAAAACCCCAAAGAGATGACAATAAACCAATGAAACATTTAGAATCCCAGAAGATGGGAAACATAGGTACAAACAGGGAGGGAGGGAGAGTATAGGCATGTCAGGTATTTTCATTTTAAGGGAGCAGGCCTTGGGAAAGGTTAGGAAAAAAGCATTCATCCCCGCTTAAAAGCTCACGTTTTGGCCTGGGGTTTAGCTCAGCAGCACAAGCACCTGCCTGGCAAGTGCAAGGTCATGAGTTCGGATCTCTGGTACCAAAAAAACAAAAAAACTTCCTGTTTCTCCCAGAGCTCTGCCATCTGCCAGACAACCAGTGTTCCCTCTGACTAAAGTATGAGTACAGCCAGACAAAAGTGATTGCTATTTGCAGAGCACTGTGACCTCCTGTCTTCCAGGGCTCCTTCCGGGTTGTGTCCAGTCTGGAGCCTCCCCATCAGTGAGCTAGGCTCCTGCTAGGTTCCCTTAGGTAACGTGCACATAGCATCAAACCCAAAGAAGCCACCCTGCACATACTTGCTCAGTGTCATTTTTCAAAGGAAGCTTGGTCACCATTTGTTATTACTCATCTGGACATGTCCTATACTCAGGCTTAAAAAATCCAGAAAGAGAAAAGCCCCCAAAATGTTTCTTGGACTTTTTTTTTTTTTGGTTGGTTTTTTTTTTTTGGGGGGGGGGGGAAGTGCTAGAGTTGAAACACAGGGCTATCTGGGACATGCTAGGCAAACACTCTATCACTGATCCACATCCTCAGCTCTTTTTACATTTTATTTTGAGACAAATTCTCACTAAAGTTGCCCAGATTAGCATTTGGAAAGCTGAGACATGGAGATTACTGAGAATTCAAGGTCACTCTGGACTATATAGTGAGTTCAATGCCAGCCTGAACTGCATAGTGAGATCCTATGACAAACGAAACAACAAAAAGCACATAAAAGCAACAAAAAAGGGGCCTAAGGATATAGCTCAGTAGTAGAGTGCTTGCTTAGTGTGCTCAAGGCCCTGAGTTCAAGCCCCAGTACCACCACCACCAACAACAAAAATAAAGTTGCCTGGTTTGAGCTTGAACTTGTGATCCTCCTGCCTCAGCTTCCCAAGTGGCTGGGATTATACTCATGTGTCACCATTATTGACTATCCTGGAATGTGTGTGTGTGTGTGTGTGTACATGTGTGGGTGAGACAGGATTTCACAAGACTGGTCTTGAAGTCATTGTGTAGCCCAGACTGGCCTCTAACTCATGGCAATCCTCTTGCCTCAGCTGCCCAAATTCTGGGATTATAGTCATGTGACACCATGTCCAGCTCTCCCAAACTTTTTTTTTAAACCCATAGAGTATCTTGGTAGATTGTTCCATGCACATACCTAGAATTACTTCATTCCTCATAATTATTCCATAGCATTAATAAAATCAATATGATAGCTCTAACTTGTCCCCTATTGATAGAGGTTTAGGATATTTTGATTCTTTTGCTAGTATAACCAATGCTATAATGAACATCTTGAGTCTATAGCATTGTTAGGTCAAAAGGAATGTGCATTTACAATCTGACATATGATTGGTCAAATTTCTCTCTAGTGAGACCCTGCCAGATTGCACTCCCTCAGTATAAGTGCTTCACTAGCACATGTTGGTGTAATGATCTTTGCTAATGCCACGGGTAAAAAATGGTGTGCTTTTGTAGTTTATATTCCCCGTATGTCCACCAGTTATCTGTGATATATGTTGCTCTTAGTTGGTTTTTTTTTTCCTTGAGATGGGATCTTGCTATGTAGTACAGATTGTCTTCACTATTAAGTCCAGGCTGACTTTGAAGTCTTGGCAATCCTTATTGAGACTTTTTTTTTTTATAATTAGTTTTAAAATTATATTGAAATTCAGGTTTAGAATTTAACAATTTAATACAATATTATTTTGAATATTTTCTAGTCAGTATTTTCACTTGCTTTACGTGATTCCTGGATATAAGTTTTAAGAACTTTAAGAACTGATACTCTAATTTTCTTTCTTTTTTTTTTTTTGTCTTTTTGAGGCAGGGTCTCGCTGTGCAGTTCAGGCTGGCCTTGAGCTCACTTTGTAGCCCAGGCTGATCTTGAACTCACAACAATCCTCCTGCCTCAGCCTTCCGAGTGCTGGGATTATAGGCGTGAGCCACCATGCCCGGTTTCTAATTTTTCATGAGTTACCAATTACAAATTTGTTAAAATATTGAATACTTTTCCAGTTACTTTTGTCTCAATGTTAAAAGTTTGAAAAATCAGCTCAAGTATTGAAAATTTAAGATGGGAATACTGTGGCAACCATAATATAGAAAAAAAATGTGTAATCTTAGCTGTTTAAAACTCTTGTTAATGTTTATTATAGTAATTAATATAAATTTTAATATAACCATATGAACTTCTCTTTAAAATGGTTAAGCATTTCCTACTGAAGCATCCTTAAGTTATAAAAATCTGTTATAAATTAACCTATACTGACTAAATTCAAAAATAAATAGTGGCACTTTAGATAAGACATTTATTTTGCTGCATATTTTTTTTTTTTTGTCTTTTTTTGAGACAGGGTCTCACTATGCAGTTCAGGCTGGCCTTGAGCCCAGGCTGGTCTTGAACTCACAATGATCCTCCTGCCTCAGCCTCATGAGTGCTGGGATTACAGGTGTGAGCCACCATACCTGCTTTTACTGCATATTTCAACTCCCTAGGAAAACAGCCCAATCAGTAGATTACGGTTGAGATTTTTACCTTGATAGTCTGACCTTCGGGCTAAGATACAGTGAGATGCTAGGGAGTAATATCATGTGGTGTGAATGCAGGAAAAAGAGGATCTGTGGTCCAGAGCTGTGGAAGGAAGCCAGAACAGATGCCATAGTTGATTGTTATTTCTGGCAAGGAAGGGATGACCAAACCTCAATACCATCTCATCCAGCTGAGCACAGTCTCTTGCTCCCTTGCAGTCACTTTGCTGCCTCTCAGCCTAGAACCATTTGGTCCTTTCCTTTCCCCCCAGCACCTGAGCCTGAAAGTCTGGGAAGGAGGCCTCAGGGACTCCATACCTGCTCTAGTGCCAAGCAGTGTGAGCATGAGCTTGTCCTTCTGTCTTCCAGCTGCTGTTGGGTTTCTGGCAGTATCCAGTGTCATCACCATGTCCGCTCCTTTCTTCCTGGGGAAGATCATTGATGTCATCTATACAGACCCCACCTCAGACTATGGTGAGAGCCTGACCCGGCTCTGCCTGGGGCTCACCTGTGTGTTCCTGTGCGGAGCTGCTGCCAATGCCGTCCGTGTCTACCTCATGCAGTCCTCAGGTGAGGGGCCTGCTTGGGAAGATGTGGTAGACCATGTATTTGATTTGATCTCAAGGTTCATTGCCCGAAGCCCCTTGTCTCTCCTTTCCTGCATTACACCCAGTGGGGACAAATCCAAGTTCATGGCTAGAGAAGGCCATATATATATATATATATATATATATATATATATATATATATCCTTCTAGATCAAGCTCTCTTTTCTCAGTTCTTCTTTTCCAAGGTCAGACTTGAGCAGAGGGACAAACTCCAGATCTATTCTAACAGAAGGTTTAAGGACAAGGACCTTGGCCACAGGATGGAGTTCTGGGTTTCTTCAAGGAGTTACAGAAACCTTTCTGCTCTGTGCCTGTATGGTGCACTGGAATGGTACCTTTTGTGGTGTTTCTTTTTTTTTTTTTAATTCCTTATTCTTTTTTTTTTTTTTTTTCCAGTATTAGAGATTGAACTCATGACCTTGCGCATGCGAGGCAGGTACTTAGGCTGCTGAGCTAAATCTCCGGCTTGTGGTATTTCTTTAGTGAAGCCTGTTGTTGCTGCTGGCAGAGCCAGGCACTGATTCTTTAAGTCCTCTTGTGTCTCATTTAATTTTTTATATTCATTTATTTATTTATTTAGTACCAGGGATCGAACTCATGACCTTGCACTTGCCAGGCAGGTACTTATGCTGCTGAGCTAAATCCCTGGCCCTTCTGTGTCTCATTTATCTATTAAAATTCTCTGTGGATAATTTCCTAATGTTTGCTGTTGGAAATTTCAGTGCAGAAAAGGGTCGTCAGCGAGGAACAAAATTAGCTTGTAGAAATTAAAGTGATGAAACTTCATAAATAATACTTTTTAAGACATGCCTTGGTTATGCTGTATTTTATTATGGTCTGCTTCTTTCATGCCCACTGTGTATATTAAAGCAGTGTCAGTACACTAGGGTTGGGTCATTCTGTCCGTACTGGTGGGATCCATGCAACAGAGGCCCCATGGCTCAGGAGGGCCCTAACACCAGGCCAGTGACTACATGTCGGGCACTGCCTTCGATGCTGTTGGCTGCTGTTCCTGCCATGAACAGGTTTGTTCGCTTTGCAGGTCAGCGGATTGTGAACAGGCTTCGGACCTCACTGTTCTCCTCTGTCCTGAGGCAGGAAGTTGCTTTCTTTGATAAGACTCGCACAGGAGAACTGATTAACCGCCTCTCATCTGACACTGCACTGCTAGGGCGCTCAGTGACTGAAAACCTCTCAGATGGGCTCAGGGCTGGAGCCCAGGCCTCAGTGGGCGTGGGCATGATGGTAAGTTGCCCCTTCCCTGGGAACTTCCATTCTGGAGGGTGCAGGGCCTGGTGAACTCTCCTCATGTACTGTCCTGAAAGCTGTGGGGATGTGCAGTTGGCCTTGTCCTGCCTGGATTCCTGGCCTGCACCTCTCCAAAATGGTTTTGGCTGAGCATATATGAATCTGAAGTGAAGCAGCAGAGAGCAGCAGGTAGAACAGCTGTGCCAGGCTGAGGAACAAGTGTCCTCTGTGGTGAATGGCATAGCCCATTGGGACTACCCATGGTAGCGGCAAACTGCCCAGGCCACCCTCCCCTTTGCTCTGCCTGAAGGCTCCATGAATGACTGACTAAGACTAACTCAGGGTCCCCTCAAGAAGACATGGGAAGAAGACAGTGCCCATTAGCAACTGGCAGTGTGCCGCAGGCCATGATAGTCTCTGGTGCTTTGGGCCCAGGAGTCTGTGCCAGGGAAACAAGCACTCACCATGAAGGACACATCAGAGACATAACTGCTCCCAGGTGTCCAGTGGAGTTGTGTGCCCAGCCTGGGCTTCTCCTGTGAGCATTTGCTCTCTGTTTGCTTTGCTTGGTATCAAGGCCTCCTAAGGGCAGGGCATAGCTGAGGTTGTTCTTTTCTCTTTCCTTGGTGTATTATCCAACTTCCACTTCATGGTCTGGTCGTCTCCCCATGCCTGTAGTGCTTAGTACAGGGTGCTTGGTAATGATATGTGAGTGAGAAAGTAAATGTGAAAGCCAGTTATGGTAGTACATGCCTGTAACCCCAGTACTCAGAAGACTGAGGCAGGAAGACTGCAAATTTGAGGATGGCTTGGTCTACGTAGTGAATTCAAAGCCAGCCTGAGCTAATTAGCGTCTCAGAAAAATAAACAAAAAGCTATTTCTTTCAATTTTAGTCTGTGATGCTTCCTGAGCATTTTAGAAGATTTTGTATTGATTACACTATTTTCTGTGCAAATGAGATTGGGAAGATTTTAATTAATGTGTTGAAGAAACCCTGCATCATTTAAAACAGTCCCCTAATTGGAAAGCTCATGGGGCCCCTACTGTTACACTGAAAGCTGATTATTCCTTGAGCCTCTGCAGTTGTGAGGAATTCCTCTACTCACTGGCCAGACCTGTGGTCCTGCTGACCTCAGCCCACCAAGCTGTCCACTGGCATTCTGTCAGCTCCCTCTTTTGAGACAAGAGCTCACTATGTAGTTCAGGCTGGCCTTGAACTCCTGGTGATTGCCCAGTTTCAGCCTCCTGAGTGCTGGGATTATAGGTTTGTGCCACCGCACACACCCCTTAACCCCCTTTGACTCATTTGGTTCAGGGTTTTGGTGACTTCTGTAACATAGTTGTTTCAGTGGGACACATTGTTCTGGTTAGTTAGACTCTCAAAGGGATCCAGACTCAAATGCAGAAGTCTTGGTGTGGTTTGGCTATTGTGGAGCTGATAGGCCTCCCTATCTGCCCTCTGCTATTGAATAAAGTGGCCTAATATACAAAGAATTAGTCTGAGGAGGAATCATTTTTGTCTTTCGTCAGGAGTACCCTGCCACTTTACTCTTCTGTAGCAGGCTGCATGTTTGTGGGGTGTTATGACATCGGAGAAGTCCACCCACCCAGGAGGCACAGTTTGGGGCAACGCTTTCTGGTCTGTCTTTATGTACACACTAGGTGTTAAGAAGGTCTCACCGCTCCACCTGACAGATACCTCTTGGCTTTTCTTCTTGACAGTTTTTTGTGTCACCGAGTCTAGCCACTTTTGTTTTAAGTGTGGTGCCTCCAATGTCCATCCTAGCAGTGATTTATGGCCGATATCTGCGGAAACTGAGCAAAGCCACACAGGACTCACTGGCACAAGCCACACAGGTAACAGCCTCTCCAGGCTCATGAGCTCCAGGAAAATGGGCTCAGAGCCAGAGCTGTGGGCAGAGCTATGGGGTGTGTGAGCTTTTCGTAAAGCACTTCCTGCTTTGCGTGGTGGCACATACCTGTGCCAGCTATACTGGGAAGCTGAGAAAGGAAGATGGCAAGTTAAATCCAGCATGGGAAACTAAGGACTGGTGACATAGCTCAGTGCTACCTGAGTTCAGCTCCTAGTACAAAAGAAAGGGCGGTACCCTTCTTTCCTCATGTTAAGTCCCCAGGTCTTGGACATGAATTATTCTGCCTCTGGAGTTGGTTTCCACCCCCCACCCATCCAATTTGACTCAACATTATATCAGTTTTTCCTTCTTACCATTCCTGTTACTGGTAGGACCAGAAAACTAGTATGTTTTAGAAATAGTTTCTGGTGTATCCTTCACTAATTCAGTAAAGCTAGCTTTTCAGTACTATGCAGTAGCACCTTTTTAAAAACTTAAAAACAAAGGGCTGAGGATGCAGCTCAGTGATAGAGCATATGCCAGAGTTCAATCCTTGGCACAGCCAAAAATAAAAATTTAAAAGAGCATTTTTATTTTTTTAAAAAAAAACTAAAGATAGTTTAACATTTTTATGTCTCAAAAACCAGGCTTATCATTGGAAAATGTGAAAATATAATGAAAATGGACAAAAATACAGATAATCCTGTCTCAATGTCATTAACATTTTGGAGTCTATTTGTTTATATCTGCATGAGCATGTATTTTTCTTTCTTCTTCTTCTTCTTCTTCTTCTTCTTATTCTTATTCTTCTTATTCTTCTTATTCTTCTTATTCTTCTTATTCTTTCTTCTTTCTTCTTCTTTCTTCTTCTTTTTTTTGTACTGGGAATCAAACTGTACTTGCCAGGTAGGCACTTAAGCTGCTAAGCTATATCCTTGCCCTGAACATATATTTCTTTTTGGTACCAGGAATTGAACTTAGGACCTCACACTTGCCAGGCAGGTGCTATGCCACTGAGCTATATCCCCAGCATAAACATTTATTTCTATCCCTGTTGTCCTGCTGTTACCTATTCATCATTTGTATCTGTTTATCATGTATTTGTTGACATCTATGTGATATGTACAGATGTAGATATAGATTTTTTGACAGTAGGATTATTCTGTATGTTTGTTTGTTTGTTTGTTTTTTTGGTTCCAGGGATTGAATTTTTTTCTTTTTTTCCTTCTTTTTTTTTAAATTCTGTGTATTCTTTTGTTACCTTTTCCTAACTTTAGTAGCATTTCTCCAGAGGCTTTCCATTGATAGAGTTTTAAATGAGAATCACATTTTAATTTTGCTTCCAGATTGAAATGTGACCCCTCCCCCTGGCCATGTGTTTGTCACCCTCACAGCTGGCTGAGGAGCGCATTGGGAACATAAGAACTGTCCGAGCCTTTGGGAAAGAGACAACGGAGGTAGAGAAGTACAGTGGCAGAGTGGACCACGTGCTGCAGTTAGCAAGGAAGGAGGCCGTCGCTCGGGCCGGCTTCTTTGGAGCAGTACGTAGACTATAGACCATTCTGGGGAGGATGGGAAGGGCAAATGCTGTGATGGTGAGACATTTTTATTCTGTGTCTTATGCCATAGTAAAAAGTAATTTTATCCTACTTCAAGCTAAGAATGACTTAGTCATTGTTAGGAAAGCAAATAAATGGGCTTAGGAAACAGCTTGTGTGTGATGAGGTCGGGGCTGTTTCCCAGGGTGGGTGCAGACAGCTGCACAGGGTACTGGGTCACCAGGAGTCCTCAGCTCCATTTAGAGCTCTGGGCCTGGGGCCTCAGTCTGTTTGGACAGAATGGCTCTAGGCTATTCTGATGCAGGCAAATTTGAAACCTACTGAAGAGTAGCCAAAATAACTTCAGTGCAGTTCAAGAAAGAAGTATAAAAAAATTGATCAAAATGAGTTTAAACTGGGCATGGTGTCACACACCTGTAATCCCAGCACTTGGGAGGCTGAGGCAGGAAGATTGTGCAAGGTCAAGGCCCTGCCTGGGCTACATGATGAGTTCAAGGTCAGGCTGGACTGCATAGTGAAACCCTGTGTCAGAAAGACCAAAAAGAAAAAGAGTTCAAATAGGATACTGAAATAGAAGAATGCTAGGTGAGAAAATTCATGGTGTGATCACACTGGAAAAATTCTTAGAATGATTCAGTTATTGCCACTATTAACCAGCTAGGAAGCAGTGGCCCAGAGAGGGTGGCATTTGCCAGAGTCCATGCACAGACTCCCCGCCCCTCCTTGTGGGGTGGCACTGATCAGAACCCATGATGTATGGAGCAGACTTTCGCTCTCCCTCTCGTCAGAGCAGATCCTCAAGGCTACTTTTTTCCTTTGCAAGCACAGTAGGCTGAGCAAGGGTTTTCTTTCTTTTTTTTTTTTTTTTAAGTTTTCAATAAATGTTTATTATCGACAAGTTCAATTACACTGAAGGCAGTGAGATTTAAGAGGAAAACAAGAAGACCTGAAATATATTCACTATTATCATTCATGGAGGTGCAGGTCCAATGTCAGATCTTTTACTTAAATATTCTCAATCTTTAAGACATTTATAAATAAATACTATTACCTACTATTTTGCCAACATTTTTTTTTTTTGTAATGCTTACCAGGCAAGCATTTGAGTCACTGGCTAAATCCCCAGCCTCTATTACCTGCTATTTTATAGATGTCGTATAGCTTTAGGCATCATCTCTATTTTGTTTATGTATATTTTTATTTTAAAGAGATCAAAATCAAACAAAATAACACAGAATAAAGCCAATCAAAATAAAACAGTAAAAGTGATACAGGACCTCAAAACAGGATAATAGGAAATCAGCCCTTGCTACCCTAATGCCTCTTGTTAATTTGTTATCTTCAAAATTGAGCACCTGGGTTTTCATGATGATGTGGTTCTTTCTCTCAATGTGGCAAGTATTTCAAAACTTTTATTTCAATCTCAGAGGCCTTGTTCATGCACTTTGCCTCCTAAGCGGCCTCTGATCCTGCTTTGACTTGTGTGTTTTCTCCCTTGACAGACAGGGCTCTCCGGGAACCTGATCGTGCTCTCCGTGCTGTACAAGGGAGGGCTGCTGATGGGCAGTGCTCACATGACCGTGGGCGAGCTCTCCGCCTTTCTCATGTATGCCTTCTGGGTTGGATTAAGCATTGGAGGTATTTAATTTAGTAGGCTTGGGAAGTTACAAATGAAATGCCAAATTTTCATAAAATAAAGTTATGAGCAGAGCAAGCCAGTCTGTATTGGGAAAGTCTGGTGTCTTCACAGCCTTGCTGGGATCAGTGTTTCCCAGCCTGCCACTGAGGCAGCTGTGCACCTGCTCACAGATGTAGGGAGGAGCAGGATGCTGAGCCAGAGACACACACACCGATGGTCCTTGGTAGTGAGTTTTGTGATTGTCAAATCATTGAGGAATAAAATTCCTTTTGTACAAAGTCAGCCATACTCAAAACTAATGAACAATCAAAAATACTGACAAATTACAAAATGCACGAAACAAGAATTGCTTGATTTTGTCAAGAATGTCTTAGGCATGGAATCTACCTGTAGTGCTGGCTACTCAGGAGGATCTTTGGAACCCAGGAGTTCTAGACCAGCCCAGGCCACACAATGAAGACCCATCTCAAAAAGTAGCCTCTTGGAGTTTAGCTTTGTCATCCATTCCTGGGTGAAGGGAAGGAAGGTCATGAACCAGAGTTGTGTGAGATCTGTAAAGTGTTTTTCTGCCCCTTCCAGGTGTCCCCAGCCATCCTGGTTAAATGATTTCCTACCTTTTGTTTTCTTTATGGTCTTTGAGATAGAAAGGTCAGGTAAAGAGACAGCTGAGGTCCAATTAGGACATTGGGTACTGTGGTGTTCACTCTCTTGGAGAGGCTTATTTCTGGGTTTTGGTCTGATTGTTGAAGGGAAAGGTTTTCCCTAAAAGCACTTTGCTTCTGCCTTTTGAAGAGAATCCTGGTTCAGATGCTATGAAGTGCGACTAATCATATGTTACCTCTTTCTCTTTATCCCTGGTTGAGCCAGTGGGCTGGGCCCAATGCCCGCTGTGGTACTGCTTCTTAGGTTCCTCTGTCCTGCCTTTGAGTGGACAGGTCACCTCCATTCCCCTCTGAGGGTATCTGTCCACATTCCATGCTTGACAGCTTTCTTCCTTGGCTCCTCCACCATTCTTGTGTTTTCTGAACCTTTGACATCATCATTCCTAATCCTTTCTCTGCCCAACCCTGTACTATGACCCCTTAGGTGTGTTTCTGTTTTGGGTTGTTTTGTTCCCCTTTATCCACAGAATCAAATGCACAGATGTACCTTGCACAGGTCAGAGTGTAGAGCACTGGTTTAGTCCAGGCAGTCAGCTACTTCTCCTGCCTGCCAAAGGTGCTGCAGAGATTGTACATGCTGAGGCCAAGTATGCAGAGACTGTGCATGCTGGGATATAAATAATTGCAGCTCTGTCCTGCATCTGCCACTGAGACATAACCTATTTTTTTTTTCACAGCCTGATAGGCACTGACCAGAATAGGAATTAACATTACACAATGAACTGAATTTTAAAATTTTTAGCACTTTAATTAAAATTTTTAAGTTTTTTTTTTTTTTTTTTTTTTGAGACAGGGTCTCACTTTGTAGTGTAGGCTGACCTGGAACTCGTTGTGTGGGCTTGAACTCATCATGGTGATCCTCTTGGTTCAGCCGCCCAGTCCTGGGGTTACATGTCCCTTCATAACCTGGCTAAACTCTTTACTCTGTTAAAGTACCTCCAACTTTGTTTCCACTTCCACTATTTTTCCTTTTCTTATTCTTTTTTTTAATGTTATGATCAGTTTATATAAGTTCAGTGATGAAAATTTTCAGAAGAATATCTTGAAAATTATTTTTTTATTAGAAAAAAGGAAAGGAAAATTAAAACCCTGTCAGCATAGTCACAGATGCTGGTCAAGCCTGTCTGGAGATGGAGATGGTCCATTAGTCTGTTGAGGGCTCTTTGTTTTTTGGTTTTTCGAGACAGAGTCTCACTATGCAGTTCAGGCTGGCCTTGAACTCACTGTGTAGCCCAGGCTGGTCTCAAACGTGCAGTGATTCCAATTGCCTCAGCCTCCCAAATGCTGGGATTATAGATGTGCACCACCTTGTGTGGCTTATTAAATTTTTCTTGCACAGCTATCACTAGAGTAAAAGCCATGATGATACCAAATTTTCTTCAGTCTTATCATTTTTTTAGGACACAGTAGATTACTTTAATTTTTTTTTTTGGTACCAGTAATCTAACTCATAACTTTTCACTTTGTTGCTGAGCTATATCCCCAGCCCTTGCAGTGCTTATCATTTTAAGATGTCTGTAGTAACATTATTATCTAGATTTTCCAGGGAAAGTATTTCATAAAGGGCAACTTCAGTTGGATATTTTCTACTACATGTAAATGTGAGAGTAGTCTAGACAGTTTTGTCATTTTCTGCAGCCTCAGATGTCTCAGTAACAGGAAATCTGGGTTGATATTTTTTTTAACAATAGCAGGTCATTGCACTCTCAAGCTCCTCTTCATTTATCCCCTTACCATCCGCTGTCCTGTTGATGAAAGCAAACATGAACAGGACTAGAGCTATCAGATGCGAGACCGATGAGAGACTGCCTGTGAAGGACTTGGAGCAGGCGGACTCCGGAGCCTGCATCTAGTTGCGCTGCTCCTTGCTGTGATCTGTTGTGGCCCTTGCTGCTCCCAGTGGATGATGCTATCACTGCAGCCTACATGGCAACTGTGCCAACTGTCAGCTGTCCCTTTCTAAAACTAATATTTATTTTTTAAAGCATTTTACTTTCACAGCAAAACAGTGAAAGGCACAAAGATTTTCCAAGTTATCATCACCCCCACACTTGCACAGCCTACCCTTTATCTGTATCTCCTATCAGAGTGGTGCATTGGTTACATAGTTGATAAGCCTGCACTGATACACTGCTGTCAGCCAAAGTCCATAGGTCATGTTTTAGGGTTCAGTCTTACTGTTGTACATTTTGTAGGTTTGGACAAATGTAAATTGACATGGATCCACTGTTATCTGGCTATATATATATATTTATATATATATATATATATTTTTTTTTTTTTTGAGACAGGGTCTGGCTATGAAGTATAGGATGGTCTCAAACTCATAGCAATCCTCTTGCCTTAGCATCCTGGTGCTGAGAATACAGGTGTGAACCACCATGCCTAGCTATATATCACAGAGTAGTTTTTCTACCCTAAAAATGCCTGAGGTCAGCCTGTTCACCCCTTCCCCAACCCCTGGCAACCTCTGAACTTTTTTTTTTTTAGACCAACTCACTATGTCCTTCAGGCTGCTGGGTTTTTTTTTTTTTTCAGGCAGTTGTTGAACTCACTGTATAGCTCAGAATGACCTCAAACCCATGGCAATTCTCTTGCTTCAACATCCCAAGTGCTGGGATTATAGGCATGCGCCTCAGCCAACCACTGACCTTCTGTTCTTTCCAGTTTTGTCTTTTCCAGAATTATACAGTGTTTTAGCCTTTTCTGATTGTATTCTTTAGTGATATCCATTCTTCTGTGTCTTCCATGACTTGATGTCTTGTTTCTTTGAACCATAAATAATGTTACACTGCCTAGATGTATCATTGTTATCTGTTTACTTACTGACACACATCAGGTATTGGCATTTATGATAAAGCTGCTATAAACTTCCTTCTGCAGGATTTTCTGTGGACATTACCTTTGGGTAAATACCAAGGACTGAGATTGCTAGAAAGGATAGCAGCAATGTGCTCAGTTTTATAAGAGATTATAAAACTGCCTTTTAAAGTGACTGCCATTCACATTCCTTCCGGTGATGAATAAGATTTTCTGTTGCTCCACCTTCTCATCGTCATTTGGTATTGTCAGCGCTAGGGGTTTGGCCATTGTAGTAGGTGTGTGGTGGTGTTTCATTGTTTTAATTTATATTTCTCTAATGAATTCTGATCAAGCATCTTTTCATGTGCTGATTTACCATGTATACATGTTTGTGAGGCATCTGTTAAAGTTTCTCAGTTTCTTATGTTGAGTTTTAAGAGTTCTTTGTATACAGATGCTCCTCACCTTATGAAGGGGTCATGTCCCCACAAACTCATTGTAAGTTGAAAGTACCATTAGATGGAATGCATGTAGTACCCTTAGCCTGCCACATATCCTGGCTCTGCAGCACAGTGCAACATAGTGCCGGTTAGTCCCCTCATGGTCATGTGGCTGATGGAAGCTGCCACTGCCCAGAATCATGAGGAAGTGTCACACCACAAATTGCTGGCCCAAAATAAGATCCAAATTCAAGATTTGAAGTATGGTTTCTACTGAGGGCAAATCACTTTTGGACCTTTGAAAGTAAAAAAAAAAAAAAGAAATATATATATATATCATAGGTCAAATCATCATAAGGCAGGGATCATCTGTATTGTGGATGGAAGTCCTTTATCAGATATGTCTTTCAGATACTTTCTTCTAGTGTATGATTTTGGAGAGCAGAAAACTTCAATTTTGATGAAGTGAGCTTTTCTTTCTTTGGTGGCCTGTACTTTTGATGTCAGGTTTGAAAAGTCATTGCCATGTACAAAGTCATGTAAATTGTCTCCTGTTATCTTCTAGGAGTTCATAGTTTTGCATTTACTTTTTTTTTTTTTTTTTTTGGTACTGGAATTGAACTCACAACTATGTGCTTCCCATCAGGTGCTTATACCGGTGAGCTAAATCCCTGGCCCCTGCATTTACATTTAAGTTTATGATTTTTTTTTTTTTTTGAGACAGGGTCTCATTGTTCAGACTAGCCTTGGACTTACCATGTAGCCCCACAGTAGCCTTATACTTGTGGCAGTCCTCATGCCTCAGCCTCCCAAGTGCTGGGATTACAGGTGTGCATTACCATGCCCAGCTAATGTTTCATTTTCTTTTCTTTATTCATTTACTTTGGGATTTAATTTTTTAAGAGCATAAAACCAAACAAAATAAATAGAATAAAGTCAATCAAAACAAAATAGTGAAATTGATACAGGACCTCAAAACAAAATAATAGGGAATTAACATGGCTACCAGCTTCCTTTTTTAGATATTTCTTCCCCTTTCACTTTCACAGTATCTAGTGTACATTTTGGATCCCACTAACTCCTTCAGTTTTTTATACTAGGGAGACAACATGATATTCACATATGTGAGTCCAAACCATTTTACCAAAGAACATGATCACAAGTTGCATCCATTTACCTACAAGAGCTTTGTGATTATCCTTCTTTATAGCTGAGTAGCTTTCCATTGTATAAAAATGCCATATCTTTATATCCATTCTGTGGTTGATGGGCAAGCTACCCCTGCTTTTTTCTGTTTTCCTGTTGCAGGGAACATTGTTGTTGTTGTTTTTTTTCCTTTGACTTTTAAGTCTATCAATTCCCTTTCGAGTTAATGTGTTACTTGCATATCACATATTGATGGATCTTGTTTCTTAATCCACTCTGCCTGTATTTCTTTTTTTTTTTTTTTTTTTTTTGGTACCAGGGATCGAACTCACGACCTTGTGCTTGCCCAAGCAGGTGTTTATGCCACTGAGCTAAATGTATTTCTTTTTATTAGTGAATTGAGGCCATCTACATTAGTGATTGCAGCCACATGCACTGGTTCATTGCTGCCATGGTTTTTTCCTGTTATTGGCTCCTACTATTTCCCTCCATTCAATTGTCTGTCCTGCAGAGTGATCCTACTCTGCTGATGTTCCTGGGACCATGGTCATTTTTATCTCTCTCTCTAGGATATTCTTCAGTACTCTTTGTAGGATTGGTTTGGTGGTCATGAGTTCATTCTGTTGTTCTTTGTCATGGAAGTGTCTTATTTCTCCATCAATTTTGAAAGATAGTTTTGTACGAAATATCAGTCTGGGTTGGAAGCCATTTTCTTTCAGGACTTGAAATACTTCACTCCAAACTCTTCTTGACTTGATCGTTTGTGTTGAGAAATCTGCCATGATTCTGATGGGTATTCCTTAATAGGTGATCTGTTTCTGTTCTCTAACAGCCTTTAATATTCTGTCCTTGTGCTGAATTTCTGGGGTCTTGATTATTATATGTCTGGATGTAGGTTTATTTTGATTATGGCTAGTTGGAGCTCTGTATACCTCACTTACCTGTTTGTCAGGTGCTTTTCCCATGCTTGGGAAGTTTTTTGAAGTGCTTTTTTGCTGAGACCTATCACTCTTAAATTATTTTTCTTTGTGTTGCCTTGCAGTCATTGAATTGTTATTTCTTGTTTCCTCATTACTTTTTTTTTGTTTCCTTGTTACTTTTAAGTTATCTTTCGTTTTGCAATCCCTAGCTACCATCCTGTCTTCAAGGTCTGAAAGTCTATCTTCAGTTTCTTTCAAGTGGTTTTGCCAGCTTTTAATGGAGTTTTTAATTACCCAGATATCTCTTAGTCTGATTCATGCATTCCATTTCTTCTCTGTATTGTTTATTCAAGTTCTCCTATGTTCTGTTTTTTTGGGGTTTTTTCTTGGTACCAGGGATCGAATTCATGACCTCGCGCTTGCAAAGCAGGTGCTTATGTGGCTAAGCTAAATCCCCGGCCCTATGTTCTTTTTTTTTTAATCTGTGTCTTTAGACACACTCAGCAACCCTTTTATTATGTTTGTCATTTCTTCTTTTACTTGAGATGTTATTTCTGATCTGATTTTTTTTACAGCCTCACGAAGTAATTTCTTTACTTCAGTTGCCATCATCCCAGAAATTTCAGGTGTGCAACTTCCACTTTCTTCCATGTCCTTGTCTCCTGGACTTATTCTGGAGGCCAGAGATCACCTTTTGCTCCTTCCTGTGACATTTTCCTGGCTTCCTCCAGACGAGCAGCTATGGGGTCCCAGACACTTCCCACATTGGCTACCCATCCACAGTGTAGGGAGATGGATCAGGCACCTGAGTTTCTCCTAACCCAAGTTCCCCAGGAGGCTGTGGGCTGCAGGGTGAACTTCTCCAGACACTCTTGGCTTCTCCAAAGCATGGCTGGCTAGTTCTCCCAGCTCTGCTGGCCACCCATAGGAGAGTCCTGATGGTGGCTTTATGTTTCATTTTAAGTTAATATTTGTGGAAGGTGTGATGTCTGTGTCTAGATCAGTCTTGTCTGTAGATGTCCATTTGTCTCAGACACTGCAGAGGTGCTGACACTGCATCTCCACTGTGCTGCCTTTGCTTCTTTGTCAGAGATAAACTAACCCATCTCTATGTGGATCCAGATGCTTTATTGTAACTTAACATGAAGGTTTGTTATGTGCCATGGAATATTTGGATTTTTTGCAATTGTCAGCATCCTTTCTGAAGGAAAATGTTATAAGTATATGTTCTCATATTTGACATGAACCATTATAGTTGGGGTTCATTAGTCAAATCATAAGTCAAAAGTAACTAGAAGACTAACATTAATGAAACTCCTTTCTAGTTTTTAGCCCATCTGAAAGTTTTGTTTATTAAATTGTTTATTAAACTTTCCCTAAAGGGAAGGTTTGACTTTCATAGATTGTCTTTAAAATAAATATTAAAGTATTTCATTCATTTTAGTTATTGGATAAACATTGTCTTTTATTTATAGTACTGTTTTTGACTAGGTAGATTTCCTCTGCAACATTGTAACTTTCACTCAGGGAAGATTAGTATGGCAATATGTTTTGTGAATCCCTTAAACATTAAATCCTTGTCAAAATCAACAAAACTGGGTTAACAAGTCAGAGAAAATAACGTGTAAGACAGAAGGAATGGTGAATATTGGTTTCATTCAGCAATCTCAACTTTGTTGAAAATAGAAAATCCATGTTAAAAGCATTCTATTGTCTGCTGAGTATGGTAGCATATGTCTATAATGCCAGCATACTGGGAGACTGATGCAGGAAGATCTCATCCTGGGCAATTTACCAAGACCCTTTCTCAAAATAAAATGTGAAAAAGGGTTGAGGATGTAGCTCACTGCAGAGGTTCACTCCCCAATACCTAAAAAACAGTACTACCACTAACAAAAAATGGTATTGTTGTGATACCCTAGAGGATGGGAGAAGCCTGTGGCTTTTCCCGGTCTTGCCAGTGGACGTGTATTTTCTGTTTCTTGTCGCAGGTCTGAGCTCTTTCTATTCTGAGCTGATGAAAGGACTGGGTGCTGGTGGGCGTGTCTGGGAGCTCCTAGAGCGGCAGCCCCAGCTGCCTTTTAATGGTAAGTCAGAGATGGAATTGAAGTTTTAGTCTGCTGTATTTTGTATAAATGTCTGTATGCCATGGAGTTGTTGGTTTGCATTTTTGAGCATCTTACTAAAAGAAAATGTTGCAAATATATGTTCTCATGTTTGACATGGACATTGGAGCTGAAGTTTAAATTATTATGCTTTGAATGGGTAGACCGGTGCCCTGCCCTGGCCCTGACCCTGGCTCTGCCTCTGCCCCACCCCTTCCCCTGCCCCTACCCTTGCTACTAAAGGACAAGCTGCCACTACTTGTGGTTCCTGCAGCTCAGCAGGAAGAGGCAGGTTTCCTGTGAGAAGAGTGAGCAAGGAGGACCTCTGGTGTGGCTGCAGCTAATGTTCCTGGAAGCATAGGGCTGCTCACACTCCTGTAGTCATTGGTCACTGCCTAGGGCAGGACAGATATGAGAGCAGGCAGGGTGCAATTAGGAGGAGCCAGTGATTGACTAGATGGGCATACCCTGGAGGGGCTAGAGTTGAGCACTGGAAGGACCTAACATACATATGCTTCAATTTTCTTGACATTTTGAGGTGGGGTGTGGGATGCTGGTACTGAGTAGAGCTAGATCTGTGGCCTGGGTCACCTCTCTGGGATGTGAGAGGAATGGTGTGAGGAGCAATCACTGTGCTCCACTCTTGGCCCCCAGGTGCTATAGGGTAGGTGCAGGCCAGTGCATGAACCCTGTTTTCTCCAGCATGACAGGCCCTGGGACCAGAGCCCAAGCAGAAGTGGGCTGAATTTCCTGTCAGAGTCAGGTACTCCCAGGTGGAGACTTACAGCTGCCATTTTACCCCCCGCCCCATGTATTACCAGTCTTTCAAGCATTCGTTCAAGGTTGACAAGGTGAATTCTGCTGCAGGAGTAGGGTTGGAAGCCAGACCGCCCCCAGACAGATCTCAGCACCCCCCATCCGTCATCTGTGGCCTCAGTGTCCTTCTCAGAAAAGGCAGATCTTAGGGTTGGGCTGTAAGATGAAACAAGACTACCCATAGGGTGCCTTGCATGGTAGGTGCGGCTGGCATGTGTCAGGCATTCCATGCAGGCTGCCTCCCTGATGTGCCCTCACAGAGTGCTACAGTGGGCCTTGTCTGCCATCCAGCCTTACCAGTACAGGAAAACTGCACTTAGCAGTGAATTTGATGTTTACATTGAGTAGTTGACCTTCCCTCTTGTGTTTCAGGGGGCATTACTCTAAAGGAGCAGAGTTTCCAGGGCGCCTTGGAGTTCAGGAATGTGCACTTTGCTTACCCAGCTCGTCCAGAAGTGTCCATATTCCAGGACTTCAACCTTTCCATCCCATCAGGATCCGTCACAGCACTGGTTGGCTCAAGTGGTTCTGGCAAATCCACGGTGGTTTCACTTCTCCTGCGACTTTATGATCCCATTTCTGGTAAGTGTCCCATAATGCCTTGGATAGGGGCTCTTTTGAGCCCTCTCCCTTGTGCCCTTGGTGGACAAGATGAGCAGATATTAGCCAGTGGAGCTTATCTTGGGAGGAGCTCTCTCAGGCAGAAGGTGTCATTTGTCAGACAGAGTGACTTCCACAGAGGCTATATTGACATCTGGTAAATTTTGTGTCCTACCTCTGCATCTTTAGTCCAGAGCTCCACCTCCTGGTCCCCATGCACCTGCCTCCTCCTCATATCCCCTCTTTTGGGAGGAAATCCTGCTCGGTGGAGCTCGGTAGGAGTAAGTACCCATGTTCTATGGGGCGGGCAGAGTAGGACAGAGCCACCCATGCTAGGTGCTGGACCTCTGAAGACTGTCTGACACTTGTGCTTGTGAACCACACAGTGCTTACTGTAACAGCAGTTAATCTGGCAGTCATCTCTTCCAGTGATAGCTGTCTTTGGAGTCAAGACTCTGTGAGGGTATGTGATTGTCAGAACACCCAGTCCGTAGGAAGCCTGGGGACTATACAACCCTGAGTGGCTGGTCTGCTACAGGGGAACCTAAACTTCAGCCAGAGGCCTCTCTTGGTTCTGACACTGCATAAAGCATGGTTTTAGATTCCATTTGGAGATTGGGTACATAGTTTTAATCTTGGGAAACCTACTTGTGGAAATTTACCACTGAGTCCTTTCTGTGTACATATTAGTCACTCATTGACTCTCTGCCCTCCCCTCTATAAGGAACTATCAGTCTTGATGGCCATGACATCCGCCAGCTAAACCCCATCTGGCTGAGGTCCAAGATTGGGACTGTTAGTCAGGTAAGAGGCCTCTATTTTCACCTCCTGTCTTTTGAAATGACTGTTGTCCTTTTCTGTTGTACTTCTCAAGAGATCAGGAATTGCCAGGCATGGTAGTGTACTCCTGTAATCCCAGCACTCAGGAAGCTGAAGCAGCAGGATCATTGCAAGTTCAAGACCAGCCTGGGTACAAAGTGAGCTCAAGGCCAGCCTGAAATGCATAGTGAGACCCTGTCTTAAAAAAAACAACAACAACAAAAAAAAAAAACCCAAAAAAACCTCCCTCCAAAAAGAGCAGGAATGAAGTTTTCTAGCCGTGTTAAACTTGACAGATGGTTTGCTGTTTCTTGAGGGCCCACAGCACTTTAACAGTTGAAACTGGAAGCTCTGACTTTTTACCCAAGGCTGGGACTGCTGTTTTTTGAAATGAAGATAATCTAGAGGATGTAGAAAAAAAAAATACATCCTTCTTCTTTCTCTTCCCATGTCTCCAGCCAGCCACCACCCTTGCCCTGCATGTGGTTTTCAGGGATACACAAGCAAAGACTGTGGTGAAGCCCAGGGACTCTGCAAAGCAGGGGCTAGTTTCAAAGTGGAGTGTGACTGTAATGGGTTTGCTTGGCTAAGAATGTTTGGAACAACGGGACCTTTGGGGCAAGGAAATTTTGCCACAGCCAATTTCTGTTAATATCACATGGGCTCAATAGACATGCCTGTGGCTTCCTACTTCTGTACTCTTCTCTGTATGTGTCCCCTCACCTCATCCCCTGTATAGGTCACACGGCCATGGGATGCCAGGCAAGGTGCCAACCTTGCACTCATGAGAGTTGAGGTGAGAGGCTGGGAGTTGGTACATGCATTAGGACCTCTGTGGGTCCCACCTGGTTTGTGTGTGTGTCACAGAGTGACAAGCAGAGACAGATCCCTTTGTCCTGAGTAGAAGGTTACAAACAGCGGAATTCAGTATTCAGGCCTCAGAGTTTACAAGGCCCTGCCCTGGCAGGGGACCCATGGGCTCCTGCTGAGGGGTCTGCTTTCCCACAGTGTGGACAACAAATGGTCACCTCAGCCTTGTTCTTGGAGCTTTTCAAAAGCCTGTTGGGCAAGTGCAGAGTACAGAAGCAGAACTGAGTAAGGAGCCTTGTCATTCCAGCTCATTGGGGCTGGGGGCTGTGCTGAGTTCTCTGCACTAACAAGGCTGATTTGAAGTCTGCCTTGAGCTTTGTGTCAGATGTGCTTTATTTCCGACCTGTAGGAGCCAATTTTGTTCTCTTGTTCCATTGCTGAGAACATCGCTTACGGTGCCGACAGCCCATCCTCAGTGACTGCAGAGCAGGTGCAGAGAGCAGCAGAGGTCGCCAACGCAGCAGGGTTCATCCGGAGCTTTCCCCAGGGCTTCGACACAGTGGTTGGGGAGAAGGGGGTGCTCCTGTCAGGTGCGTGAGTTTTAGATGTACTTTTTGTTGTTGTTGGGTATATGTTGGTTCCTGCTTCATAGCAGAAGCTCTGTGCTCCAGGAATACCCTACACTGTGTCCTCAATATAGGTTGGATTTCTGTACCTGGAGTTAGGGGAGTAGCCTTGTTGCTTTATGATACCTCATACATGTAGGCAGCTTCCCAGTTGCCTTTCTTTGTATTCTACCCCAAAAGGGGATCCCCACATTCCCTTTGGGTAGTTCTCAGTCACAGCACATTTTTTTTTTTTTTTAATCTCAGAAAAGATGTGTTTTGTAACTTGGGACCTAGAGAATTATAGAAAATGAGTCAGATATGATGTGGCTGGACCATCTGCCTGAGGAGACAGAGACCACATTTAAAATAAACCTGTTATGAAAAGTGTTCCTACTCTCCAGTTTGTACTATGCATACAAGACCAGAGGCTAAGTCACTTAATGAAAACGGCCAGAGAGTAAATATTTTAGGACTCATGGGTCACCATCATCTCTATTACATGTTTTTGTGCTTTATTTATTTTGTAACAACACTAATTTGGCCAGGGTAGCACAGAGCTATAATACCAGCTACTCTGGAAACTGAAGCAGGAGGACTGAAAATTTGAGGCCAACCTGGCCACTTAAAAAGACTGGGCACCATGGCACATGCTTGTGATACCATCGTGCAAGAGGATCATTGAGAGTTCAAGGCCAGCCAAGGTTACACAGTGATTTCAAAGCCAGCCTGGACTTATAGCGATACCCTGTCTCAGAAAAACCAGAAAGAAAAAAAAATCTTGTCTCAAAATAAAATTTATAAAGGGCTGGAGATGTGGCTTAGTGGTAGAGCTTTTGTCTAGCATTTGTGAGGCTCTGGGTTCAGTACCCAGCACAACAAACAACACTTTTAAAATGTAAAGAGTATCTTAGCTTGAGAACTATGTGAAAACTGGCAAGGATCTGGATCTGGCCTGCAAGCCCCAGTTTGTGAATGAGCTCAGAGCTGTGGGACAAAGGTCACCATTCCCCTGACCGTCCAGTAGATGGCTTTGTGGCTTCCATGTCCTCAGGGAGGAAGAAATCTTGATTTGTATTACTTTAGAACGCATGGGTAGGACCAGTGTGTAAAGCTGAAAGGTAAATAAAGTTTTGATTAAACACAGACTTTTAAGAATACTGATAAACTGACTCCCTGGAAGTGTCAGGTACCTATGACAGTGTGCAGGCCATGGGTTAGAATATGCAGTGACCCTCTCTGCCTCTCACTTCATCTTGCAGTTGGACCTCTGAGAAGTAAAACAAAAAGGTTAAGTTTGTTGTGCATATATTTTGTTTTGTTTTGTTTTGCTTTGCTTTGAGACAGGGTCTTATTGTACAGTGCAGGCTAATCTTGAACTCTCTGTGTAGTCTAGGCTGTCCTAAAACTCATGACAGTCCTCTTGCCGCAGAGGGGATTACAGGCATGCACCACCGCACCTAGCATTGTGTATGTTTTTGCAAGCCAAAGATAGTAGTGAGTTGATGGTTTTGGTGGATATTGGACATTCCAGTAGTAAAGTCACACCTTGCTATTTGATAGTGACCAGCCGCTGCTTCTCTGAGACATGTCCTTAGGCAGAAGATATCAGTTTCAGTGGCTCCTGGTGGAACTGACTTGAAATGGCTTGTGTGTATCCTTTTTTTCTAACAGGGTTCTCAGGTTCCATTTCACAGCCAAATAAGCCACAGTTTCCACCTGCCTCTGTGTCTTGTGGGGAACAGACACCTAAGAGCAGGTCACCAGCTCACTGCTTGGTCTTGAGGATACTTCTGGGCATAGGAGACTATATGCTGGCCACTCCAGGGACCTCCCCAGGCACTCAGATATCCATGTTGATGGTTAGGGGCTCCCTCAAGCACTGACTCCTGTGGAGAGCAGTGAGCAGTTCATGGTAGCACGGCTGTATGTGTGGGGCTTCCCCTACATGAGGTCGTTCACTGCCAGTAGTTTCTGTGACTAAGGATGCTTTGGTAGCATTCAGATAAAGGGAAGACTCCACCACCAACAAATTAAATAGCACAGATAATGCATTTAGAAAATGCTTGCCATCCGGCATGGTGATGCATGCTTGTAATCCTAGCATTAGGGTGCCGAGGTGTATGCTACATAGTGAGTTCAAGGCAAGTTTGAACTATATGGCAAGACTTTGTCTTAAAACACACACACACACACACACACACACACACACACACACACACACACATAGAGAGAGAGAGCCTGCCAGCAGTCTGAGAGACTGAGGCAGGAGGATTGTGTAAGTTTGAGCCTAGCCCGGGCCACTTAGCAATTTGGTGAGACCCTGTCTCAAAGTTTAAAAAGGGTTAGAGATGTAGCTCAGTGCAGAGCCCCTAGGGTCAGTCCCACAAAAGAAAAGAGAAGAAGAAAAGAGATGCTGGTGTGTAGTAAGTCCTCAATAAATTTTAGCTATGACAGTAATTATTAATTTTGAATTTGATGGCTTTAAGTTTGAGTAATTTATTTGTTGACTATTTTATTTTAAAAGTAGTTTTTTTTTTTTTTTGGTACCGGGGATTGAACTCATGACCTTGCGTTTGCCAGGCAGCAGGTGCTTATGCTGCTGTGCTAAATCCCTGGCCCTGAAAAGTAGATTTTTGTTCAACTATCATTGCAACCTATGGCTAACTGAAAGAAGGCATCTTCAAACTGCCATGTGTGTTATCAGAAAGACCTATTCCTAAGAGGTTTTGTTAAGGCTTTCTTTTTTTAAATGTTATTTTTGTCAGGTGGACAGAAACAGCGGATTGCAATCGCCCGTGCATTGCTTAAGGTAAGCCTGAAACCACTTGCCTGTTTTTTATTATTTATTTGGTTTTTTTATTTTTGTTTTTATTTATTTTTTGTTTTTTGGTACCGGGACTCAAACTCAGGACCTTGTGTTTGCCAGGCAGGCACTGTGCCACTGAGTATACCCTTGCCTAGTTTTTTTTAGTATTGTTTTTAATTGAGATTTTGTAATTTACCTCCTCCTCCTCCTCCTCCTCCTCCTCCTCCTTCTCCTTCTTCTTCTTCCTCCTCCTCCTCCTCCTCATCCTTCTCCTCCTTCTCCTCCTCCTCCTCCTCCTTTTTTTTTCTTGAAACACTGGATGGGTGTATGGTTGAGAATCTGGTAAACAATAAGTTGGATGTTCCACTGAGGGTGAGTATTGAGTATTTCCTGGGTGAGAGGAGCCAGGACTGTTATAAGGTGACCAGAGTGAGAAAAGTTTCACATATGGACAGGAAGTTTACTTTATCCAAACAGCACAACAATGTGTATGTGTATAACCGGGAGTCCAGGCTGCGTATAGATTTGAAGTTCTTAGACTCCCGTAGGAATGGGAAGTGCCTTATTAGCTGAAGGTCCTTTGTCCCATGTTGAAGAAAGTGACAGCCTTCTCCTTTGTTCAGTAGTGATTTTCCTCAGGTTTTATAGGTGATCTTTTAAAAACAGCTTAAAGAGGGATAGATTCTACACTATAAAACGCATCCATTTTGCCTGTACTTCACAGTGACTCCTAGTAAGCTTTGAGTTGGTTATAAATACAGTCCAATTCTAGACCATTTCTGTCACTTCCTGTCCATTTGTGGTCTCCCCTGTTCTGACCATCAGCCCCAGGAGGCCACAAATCTTTTTGTGTTTATCTAGATTTGCATTTCTAGAATGTCATAAAAATGTATCAAACAATGTGTGATCTTTGGCATCTGACTTCTGTTACTTAGCGTAATGTTTCTGAGATTTCTCTGTTCTGTAGCATGTTTAGAAAGTCATTCCTTGATATTGCTGGGTTGATGTATCCCCTGTTTGTTCATCCCTTCACTGGTTGATCTGGGGTTTTTCCAGTTTGGGCTATTGTAATAAGTGAACAAATGGTATCTATCTTTTTGTGAGGACATGATTTCATTTCTCATGGTAGATTTTGAGGCAAAACTAGAATTTAATGTGTATCAGCTTACTCTTACTTATTCAATTTTATATATTAGTTAGATATTCCTAAATCAACTATTAACAGGACTTGGAGAGTTTCAAACTGTCTTAATCATTTCAGATTCCCACCTTATACTCGCTCACTCTTTACTTCTTTCTTTCCTTTTTTTTTTTTTTTTTTTGAGACAGGGTCTTGCTGTGCAGTACAGGCTGACCTTGAACTCCTGCTTCAGCCTCCCAAGTGCTGAGATTACAGGTGTATGCCACCATGTCTGGCTCTCTTTCTTCTTTTTATTTTATTTTTTAAATAAAAACCTACATGAACTAAAGTGTAAACACAAACCAAAGTCTACCAGAGAAATAAACTTTATTTCAGCTGTCACACCTAAAACAGTCTTCACATATGACAGTGCACATTCCATATAGAAATGTAGCCTGCATGAGCAGTACATGTGTTTTGTTTTGCTGTACTTTCTTGCAGGGCATGCTTGAGCTCTTTCTGTTTTCATGTTGCGGGAGGTCTTTGTGATGCTGCACCTGCCTGTTTACCTGTCAGCTCATTAGTGTGCAGCAATTTTTTGGTGTAGGTCTCTGGACAGAAACATTTTATTGTTCTTGCTGTAAATGATCTCTTCCCTTTCCAATCATATTATATTGGTACATCTTAGATACATACTGTGATCACATCTGTCATATAGAATTTGTATCTATATATCATATAACTTTTCTCCCCCCCATTCCCCTGCCCTCCCTTTAACCCCTCCAACACAGCCTATTTACAAAAGTTTTCTTTCCATTTTCTCCTTCTTTTCTCATTTATTTTAATTTTCCTTTCTTTCCTTTCCCCCTCTCCCTTTCCTTGTTTCCCTCCCCATTTGAACATTGTATTCCTATTTCACAATCTTTTTCCTTTCTTTTTCTTTTCTTTCTTTTTTTTTTCTTCTTTTTTTTTTTGAGACAGGATCTCATTGTGTAGCACAAGCTGGCCTTAACTCATGGTGATTTTCCTGCTTCAGCCTCCCAGGTATGCTGTGATGGCCACCATATCCAGCCATCACACTATTTCTTGATTCAGGACAGAACTGGTGTGAACAGTATCCAGTCTGGTGTCACTGTGATAATGGCTTAAAGTTGTCTTCAACTGTTCCATCATGTCCTTATCTCAGACATTTGAGTCTGTGTCTCTCTCTTTCTTTCTTTCTTTCTTTCTTTCTTTCTTTCTTTCTTTCTTTCTTTCTTTCTTTCTTTCTTTCTAGCTCTGTTGAAGCCAGGTGTAGTGGTGCATGCCTATAATCCTAGCACTTGGGAGACTGAGGCAGGAGAGACACCACCAAAAGGCTAGCCTGGGATACACAGTGAGACCTACATCAAAAAAAACCTCTTTAGGGGCTGGGGATTTAGCATAGCAGCATAAGCACCTGCCTTGCAAGCACACAGTCATGAGTTTGATCCCTGGTACAAAAAAAATAAAAAGCTCTGTTAACCAGGCATGGTGGTGCACAGCTATAATCCCGGCACTCAGGAGGCTGAGGCAGGAGGATTGTTGCAAGTTCGAGCCAGCCTGGACTACAAAGTGAGTTCAAGGCCAGCCTGAACTGCATAGTGAGGCCCTGTCTTTAAAAAAAAATAAAAAAATGCTCTTTCGAGATACAATTCATATGCTACATAGTTTACCCATTTAAGTACAATTCAGTGTATTTGGGGATGCTTAGAGTTGTACCTCTACCATCATCAACTGTTTAGAATGGATGTCCTCATGGCCCAGGCAGAGCCCCAACTGTGTCCCCCACTGACTTAACCCTGGGTGGCACTGGTCTGCCTCCTATCTACAAAGTGGCTGTTCTGCACATTTCACACAGGAGGAATCACACAGTGCATGGCTGCTGTACCTGGCTTCTTTCACTGAATAAGACTTCCAGACTTTATCTACACTGTGGTGTGTGTCAGAACGTGATTCCTTTTTGTTGCTGAAAATGTGGGGTTTTCTAGTAAAATAATGTTTTCTTTTAAATTGTTTTCCTTCTTCAGAACCCCAAAATTCTTCTCCTAGATGAAGCAACCAGGTAAAGCTGTCTCAATACCCTGATGTCTTACTGATGTGTGTTTGGTGGGATGGGGGTGTCATAATAGTGTACATGTGGCTGTACAATGTGTAATTAAACTAAACCAGATTATCTCTCTACCAAAACTGTTTCATCCTGTCATAGATAGTGACCAGGTTAGGATCTCTTAGTTCTTTTTTTTTTTACCACACAGAAAATTGAGGCAGTTTTATTTTAAGTATGGGGCCAATGGAGCTCTCCTGCCCACCCGGTCCTAGCATCGTCAGCCTCAGGGCAACCCGGAAAAGATGAAATCACGCTGCACCAAGGAAGTCGAAAGACTCTCTTAGTTCTCAATAATGTGTTTAATTGTGTTAATCCAAATTCTCCCTTCAGGAAAACTTTTGTTGTCATTGTTGGTATGTTTTTGGATTGTTTTGTTTTGTTTTGTTTGAGACAGGGTCTCACTATGTAGTTCAGGCTGGCCTTGAAGTTATTATGTAGCTAGCCAGGCTGGCCTTGGAACTCAACAGCAGTCCTCCTGCCTTAGCCTCAAGCCCACCTACCCCACTCCAGCCCTGGGATTACGGGTGTGCAGCACCACCACACCCGGCCAGGAAAATTTTTCTGTTGTTTTTCACAGTGATAAAACACAAAGAGCTTTTCCCCAGCAGTGCAGTAGTGGCACCTGGGTCAGCACTAGCAATTGAGAGCATGGGCAGGCGTCTAGCTCTGGTTCCAGCACCCGTGAGATAGACCCGGATCCTTCTGGTCAGCCTGGGTACTAAGGCCGCAGTGTGTTTCTGCATACTGTCTTCTTGCCCCAGCACGGTGATTCTGATCAAAGTGGAAGCTCATTGCTAGCGCAGGGCCTGTGAGAGTAGAACAGGAGGTGCATGAGTAACTGTGAGTGCGGCACTGATGTCTTTGCTTCTTCCCTGTGGCCCCTGTAGCGCGCTGGATTCTGAGAATGAGCACCTGGTGCAGGAGGCCCTTGATCGACTCATGGAAGGCAGAACGGTGCTCATCATCGCCCATCGCCTGTCCACCATCAGGAACGCCCACCTCGTGGCCGTGCTTGACCAGGGAAGAATTACTGAACATGGGAAACCTGAAGAGCTGCTTTCCAAGCCAGATGGGATGTACAGAAAACTAATGAATAAGCAGAGTTTTATTTCAACATAAAGAACAGTTACTGAGAGAATCTTGAAATCAAAGCAGCATTGCAGAAAACAATTTTAAGAGACTTTATGAAATCTGTAAATGATACTTCAAGTTATTTGAAATATGCCTATTTTTCAAAGTATATAAACTATTACCTCAAAAATGTGTTTGTTTTCAAGACCTTTTTATTCAGATTTTTAGTAACTGCACATTTTTAAATGTCTATAGGACCGAATTTATTTTCAGGTTTTGTACTTCCTTTTGTTTTGTAATATTTTAATCAATGTGCATGTCACCTCATTTTCTTTTGCCTGCTGTTACAGAGTTAGGCTGTTGTCTAATTTTTAAAAAGGAATTATAAATCAGAATCCTTATGTTAGGGCAGTTTACCAATCACTGTGACCCAGTCTACTTTGGGTCTAATATTACTAGGTAGGAGAACAGAAAAATGAAAATCTAACCCTTTATTGTATCTTCATAATCTTGTGAAACAAACCTGAGTAAAAATAGAAATAATTATTGTCAGGTGAAGAGAAGGAAACATTTATATTGCCCATTTCCTGCATCTTCAGAGATAAGAGTCCATGCATTTTTGTTTACATGGGAGAGGATCATGTTTGAATGTGTGCAGTTCTCAACATTTTGGCACATGGAAGCCTGATGAATTTTTAAAAGAGAAGAAGCCCACTCTTTCCACATGAAAGCTTCTCTTTTCTTTTTTTTCTCTTGAGACAGGGTCTTGTATGTAGTCCAAAGTTTGAACTCAGTATGTAGCCCAGGCTGACCTTGAACTCCTGGCAGACCTTTTGCTTAAAACCTTCTGAATGCTAGGATTATAGGCATATACCACTATGCCCAGCCTTCATTCACATATTTGTTTATGTATTTTTGGAAAGCAAGTCATAGATTACCCGGTATTATCAAGAAAGATGGCTAAAGCTGGGTGGTGTGGTGCATGCTACTTGGGAGGCTAAAACAGGAGGATCATAAATTTGGGGTTAATTTGGACAATTTAGCAAGACCCTATCTCAACATATAAAAATGGCTGGGGATGTAGCTCAGTGGTAGAACACTTACCTAGCATGCACAAAGGGCTGGGTTCAATCTCCAGCACCACCCCGCAAAGTAAATTACATTTGAATGTCTGAGGTATATATATTGAAAATTGTCTTATTTAAAAACTTGTAATTCCTACACATGTAAATTTTATCTTTTATAATACTTTAGAAATTTTATTAACAAAGCTATACTCTGAATAATATCACTAATTTTCAGCTCTTTTGGGGGGAAGGAGGTCTAGCTATGTAGTCCAGACTGGTTTTTTAACTCACTGTGTAGCTCAGGCTGGCCTCACACTTGCTGTGATCCTGCTGCCTCTGCCTGCCAAGTGCTGGGATTGCAGGCAAGCACTACCACAACTGGCTAATTTTCAGCTTTAAGACACTGGAAAAACATTTAGTTAGAAGTCCTTACTACACCACAGAATAACAAGGAAACTTTAAGAATATGCCACTCTCCTGAAAGACATTGGTAGCCTTTTTTTGTCTATTTATGATTATAGGGTTTTTTTTTTTTTGAGACAAGGTCTCACTGTGTTGATTATTGTTTTATTTACCTAAATATCTCATAATTCCTAAAGTGATGCTGGTAACCATTGACTTGGCCTATTTTGTGTCAGTGATGTTAATTTGGTATTGCCTCAAGAAAAAAACGTTAGCTTTCCTAACGTTGATGATGCCAGAGCCTGAGGAACAGTTATCTTGATACAGTTAAAGAGGAGTCTTACCACACCCTCAGTGTCCATTGATCCCTAATAGTACTGGAGGAAGAAACCACTGTATCATGAGAAACATGGAGTGTTATGCTTCACTCCACATAAGAGAACTTGCAGGTAAATGAAGTGCATTCGGTAAATGAGTGAATGTAGCATTGTTTAAGTTAGTAAACAGTACATCTATGCCAACTATTTTAATAGGCTTTATATGTGTTCATTACATAGTTTGTTATTATAGTATGGTTCTCAGAAGGCAAACAAAGCACAATACTAAGTCAGATATGAGGGAGATCTCTGTTCCACAAAGTATTTATAAAATAGAATTTGATTACTATATTTTGTTTTCTAATATGTGTCTTTAACAATTTATATCATAGATTAAAATTTATAGTAAACTTTGTGTCTGCTGTTTCTTGTAAAACTATGTGCTACATTCAGGTTCTAACTAGAATTTTCTATGGAGATTTAGGAATAAAGAAAAATCTAATAGTACAAATACAGAAAAGTGAGTAGTAATTACAAGTCTTATTCCCATTCTGCTTATCAAAGATTGGATTGTTAATGTGCTGTTTCTTTGCTAGTAATTATATTCTGTCTGGTCACCTCAGTTCAGTAAATAAGCATCACCTGCCTCCACCATGCTCAGGAACTGTGTTGTGGAGCTGACTGCAGAGGAGGAAGGCAGAGCCTGTCCTCAGGGCTATTTATTTATTTATTTTGTCTTTTTGAGACAGGGTCTCGCTATGCAGTTTGGGCTGGCCTTGAGCTCACTTTGTAGCTCAGGTGGTCCTGAACTTGTAACAATCCTCCTGCCTCAGCCTCCCAAGTGCTGGTACTATAGGCATGTGCTACTACACCTGACTCGGGGTTTTACTTCCAAAGAAGCAAAGCAAGCAAAATTAGTAACAAGGTAATCCCCAAATGTATCATGTTTTAGCTCCATGATTAAGTGTCCAAAGCATTTAAATGTTGCTATATTTGATAGTCCTGTAAGTTAGACAAATATGTATCATCCAATTTCATGGGCCAGGAAAGACACATAAGGAAATTAATTCAGTCAACATCGATGGTATATATAGTTTAGGGTAAAGAGAGGGGAGAGAAATTATTGGAGAGAGAAGCAGAGCCAGATCGTGTCATGCTTCGTTGCTGTGCTGAATCTCTTACTTTGTATCCTACATGCTTGGAGAGTCACTGAAGGATATGTGTGTTCATATAGACACTTTAGAAAATAAGAAAAAAGAAACTCTAGGTCATCTTAAGTCTAACCCATGGAGATGAGGCTTCATATTGCCGAGTTTGGGGTTATGCTATACATGCTCCCAGGCTTGTTTCTGTTCTGGGTCTTTCCTGACCTTAGCCCTAATAGGGCCTCAGGAAATCATAAGTTAGATTACTGATGTTAAACCCTTGCAAATACACTTTTATAAAATAGAGGTTTATTTTGACAAGTCCATTTTATTCCATAAAAAGAGCAAAGCTGATAAAAATAAGACATATAAATGTTACAAAACAGTAAGCATATAATTAAAGTATGAAAACTACATTAAAGCAATTGCAGGGGTTTGTAAGCTGACCTCAGTCTCTTTTTGTATGGTGATGAATGGTTTTTAGTTTTTTGGTGGTTGAAAAACAAAAAATATTTCAGGATTCATTAAAAATACATGAAATTTGAATCTTAGTGCTGATAAGTAGATTTTTATTGGAACACAGCCACATTCATTGGAATTGTCTGGCTGCTTCTGCCCTTTAGCTGCAAAGGAGAGTTGTGTGACAGACTGTGACAAGATAACACACTTGATGTGATTTGCTGAACTCAGAGCTGAGGGGAAAATACATATATATGTTCTGAATTGAAGAAATTTTTTGAGACCTAGGGAGGTTTATGAGGCAGAGATTTTATATTTTTGTTTATTTATTTATTTATTTATTTATTGAGATAGGGTCTTGCTATTGAGTCCAGGCTGGTCTTGAACTCACTATGTAGCCCAGGCTGGCCTTGAACTCATAGCAGTTTTCCTGCCTCAGCCTCCCAAGTGCTGGGATTACAGGCATGCACCACTATCCCAGTGAGGCAGAAATTTTAGGATGCACTTGAGAAAGTGGGAGCACTCAAGAGAAATGATACACATTATTTCCTGGAACAGGAAACATTTATACTTCTCTTGATGGGATGAAAACTCCAGAAGGCAGCCCACTCCAAAGAAGAATACTAGCCTATTCTATGCATGGGGCCACAGTGCTTTGTGTTTGTTTTTTGTAATTTAAACATTCTCTGGATTCTCTCAACCTACTCATTTATCTTAAGATCAGTCTTTTGATCTTTAGTGTTTTTTTTTGTTGTTGTTTTTTTGTATCGGGGATCAAACTCATGATCTTGTGCTCACCAGGTAGGCATTTATACTACTGAGCCAAACCCCTGGCCCAATCTTTAATTTTTTAGTTAAGCCAATTTATGAGCTTTAAGTATTCCTGAGGAATTTTGGATATGCTGGATCTGGTAAGGAAGTAGCTTATATTTAACCAAAGGAATGTGGATATGGATACTTGAAGGATCTTTGCAGTCATCTCAAGTCATTGCAATCAGAAGAGGATTTGATGGATACCCTGAAAACATCAAGTGTGGATAGTTTCTTGGTAGGTTCTTCATGTTCCCCTGCCCCTTCCATTCTAACATCTTGATTACCATATAGCCAACCCTGGGATTCTAACTGTGCCTTAATTGCTTTCTTGCAAAATATCTGATGCCCACAAATTAAAGGAGGAAAAATTAGTTTATGTCACAGTCTATAGAGGTTTCAGTTCATAGTTGTCTGGCTCCAAGGCAGGATAGCATGGCAGGGGAGAAACAGTTTATGGCAAGGCAGGCAGAAGGCAGCAGTTTCTGCTTTCCATTTTTTTTTTTTTTAGGCTACAAGCTTGTTGGTTGGTGCCATCCATACCCAGCGTGGGTCTTCTCTTATCAGTAAATCCATCATTCACACCCAGAACTATGCTAAAACAATCAGTGGACTAATTCAGTATCACACACCCATGATCCAGTTACTCCCTTAACGCGTACCTATGAGTGCATGAGGCTTTAGGAGGACATCTAGATGTAAACCATAACACAGTCCTACCATGTCTTCAGGACACAATTCTGTTTCTTATTGCCACCGTAATGTTTAGTGCCACGTAAATCAGTGTTTTGTTTTAACTGTAAGGATGGTGTCTTCGGAAGGATGTAGAGGGAAGACACATTGCCAAGAGGAGCCCCATCTGGGCATCTCACACTGGTACAGGTGTAAATGGTGAGGTATTTTCCTCTTAACAAAATTTAAATGGGCCTATTTTACATGTGAGGGAAATAAAATATCCTTTCATCTTAAGTTCACAGCCAAGTGCCTATAACAAAAGAGATTAACAGAAGAAAGACATAAATTTAATTAATGTTATTGCCTGTGATATGGGAGCCTCAGGGAAATGACTCAAAGCAGTAGGGAAACTTGGGCATTCTGTGTTTGAGTTTGATGAAGTTCAGAGGTGTGCTCAGTCTTGACAGTGGAGACACTCAGCAAGGCCTGTCCAGTCTTCTGTGTTCATGTGCTTCAGAGATAAGGATGTTCCATTCCTTGAGGAACGGGGGCCTTATAAGGGCCTTGTGACCTGCTTAGGGGAGAAAGGTAGGAGGTTGGAGAATGAATTTTCTCTTTTTTCTGTCTTCTCAAATGCAAAGGTACCATAGTTTGGGGTAGTGTGCTGTTTTACCCAAAGTTAAAGGAGGAGAGGCACAAAACCAAACCCCCCAACCCCTCCTTAAAATGATGATTCTCCTCCATCTCTTATCTCATACCTTATTTAACAGGAAAGTCTGAGAGGAGGAGGAAATGCAGAGTTTTAGGAGTTGTAAGATTCAAAGCCAGGCTGCAAAGATCAAGATAAACCCACGTGGTAGAAAGTAAGAAAGATGACTGGGGCCATGAATGTGCACAGACTGGCTTCCAGAGATGTCAACACCCAACACACTTGCCTCCCACAAGAGGATTTACTCAACCATTGTTTACTTTACTTTATTTCTACAAAGATGTAGTGAGAGTTGGCTATGTATCTGTTATGGTGTTCACAAAGGTAACATGGCCAAGGTCTCTTCTGTGAAGACATTTAAAAATAGCCCCATCAGGAGAGATTGCACATGCCTGTAATCAAAGACCACAAGTTTGAGGCCAGGTTGGTTTCAGTGATTCAGAGCTAAATTGAACTACAGAGCTAGACTGTGTCTCAAACAGAAAAGTAGCTTCCCCAGCAGGGCATGATGGCACACACCTGTAATCCCAGCACTTGGGAGGCTGAGGTAGGACTGCCATGAGTTCAAGGCCAGTTTGGGCTACATGGTGAGTTCAGAACCAGCCTGAATTCTACATAGTGAGACCCTGCCTCAAAATACAAAAATTTCAGGAGACAGTTATGAACACAAAATCCTTAGGCAGAATACAACATTCTAAACTGAGAGGAGGAGGAAATGCAGTCTACATACAGGAGTGGCGAGGACAAAGGATAAAGGAACATCCAGCTCATGGGAAGCTCCACCGAGAAAGCAGCACTGAACTAAGATCTGATGCACAAGGTAGCTGCCTACTGGGCTAACAGAGGGCAGACAACCCAGGAAAAAGGTAACATGCAAGGAATTGAGAGTTGCTTTTATATTCTTGGACCATAAAGTTCAAGTGGGAAATGGTGGAAGAATAGGGATTGAAGAGCCAGTCAGTTAAATCACGGAAGGCTTCAGCAAGTAACATATGGTTAGTGGTCAGCCAGTAGAGTAGTGGCAAGCCCTAGAACCCAACTCGTCCTGGTTCCTTGAGTGGCAGTGGGGAGGACAGACGAAGATATACAGGAGCCCCTCAGAAGAGGCTCCTCAATGGGAAAGGAAACGGCGATTGCCCGTGCCGGACAGGGCCGTGCAGAAAAAAGATCTTCTGGGTTGTTCGGGAGCTATGCGGCTCTGGTCCCGGGGCTAACTCTGGGACAGCGCCTCTCGGTAGGCCAGCTCCTTTACGCTGGACTGCTCTTAATGGGATCGGAACCCCATTGGGAAAGCGTGAACTGGGATATGAACAATAAGCCACTGTGAGGAGGGCGCAAGAGGCTGGGTGTGGGCTGGGGACGCGGGTCTGAGGCGTCAGGAGATCTACCGAGCAGCGCTAAGGAGAAGTCGGGAACCGATTTAACATGCTGTGGGGCCACTGCACGCATCTTGTTCGGACCGCGGACACCTCTCCAGTCCCACGTTTGCGTCCACGCCACAGATCGCCAGGCCTCGCCAGCGCACACGAGAAGGGCGCTTCACAGTTTCACGCCTTCTCCTAAGCTCGGACCTCAGGAAGCTCTCAGACCCAAGCCACCTGATGCTAACACCACCTAGCTGAAAGCTTTTGACATCAGGGATTCACAAGAGATACCCGCTGAACGCGCGCCGCAGGTCGACATCACTTAACGTCATCGCGTTGCGCCCGTTCCTCTCTGACCACGCCCAGCAGGACGGCACAAATTTTTTACGTCATCTCTACACACTGCTCTAGCTCCAATCACGATTCTCGGCGTGACGTTATGTTTGGACGCCATATCCCTGCGCCTTCCCGCCCCTGAGTGTTCAAGCTCATGGCGCGCGAGGACTGAGCTACTTTGGACCCTGTCCTGGCTCGTTCGCCGCTTGCTCCCTTCGATCATGTTCCCTGCCATCCCTTCTCCACGGACCCCAGGTCCTGGATCCCGAAGGGTTCCGCTGGTCGGAATTGGGCCGAATTCAACGCCCCGTGCGGGAAGTCGGAGGGGGCAGTCCTTGGGTTCTGCGGTCTTCTCCCCGGTGCTCTTCTCTCCGGTATCACGGCGCAGCTCTCTCAGTTCGCGGTAAGTGATCGCCAGTGGCTGGGTCAAACGACAGCCGACTCTAAAGTGAGAAAGGTTAGTTGCTGGAACCAGGGCAGTGCGGGGAGGGTTGCTCAGTCTTGCAAGTTATTTCACTTTCGCATTGATTATCTTATCAAGTGAACCCTCACTTTGCACTTTAAGTGTGCCGCAAAACAAGATTACAACAAATTTAGTTATGCAGCTGTTCTAATTGGCTTTTCATTTGTGATTTACAAATCTGAGCAGCCTTTACGATATAGATACATTATTATTTGTGCTGCCAAAGCGAGCAAGTTTGTGGTATAGATACGGGCAGTAGCAGAACGGTGAGTTTTGTAAGGTGAAATCAAGGAAACCAAACATAGACCAAAACAAAACACCATAAAACCTGTGACCAGGTAGCACAAAGTTACCTCGGGTTACCTTGTTGTAAGATAATGCAAAGGGAATTTCTTTTTTACTGGACTGTCTTGTTTTCAGAGCAGTTCTGTTATGTGGCACCCAAGGCTGTGTTAAATTAAAACAGAGAATAAGAACAAATGAGTCTACAAGTCCAACTATAAAAGAGACCACCAGTCTCTTAAACAATTGCCTTAGGGTTTTAAGCTTTTGTAAGTTATGTAAAGATTTGGGTTTGATGTGGCACTCTGTCATGTTACCCAAAAAGATTACTAATTGTGAAGGCCTACTTACAATATTATTCTTTCTAGTGAAAGCAGCAGGCATACACAAGGAAGAATTAAGAGAGATTAAGCATTTCATTACAATGTAGAGTCGATTCTAGCATCTCGGGAGAAGCTGCTTACAACATGAAATTGTTGAGTTCTTATCCTGGCTTATAGTTCTTTTCTTGTTTTGTTTTGTTTTGTTCTCTTTCTCTGTCTCTCGACAGGATTTCACTGTATATTTCAGACTGACCTTGAATTTACTCTGTAGTGCAGGCTGGCCTCAAATTTGCAGAAGTCCTCCTGTCTCAGCCTCCTGAGTGCCATGATTACAGATGTGTGCTACCACACCAAGCTCTGGTTCACAGTTTGAACATCTCTGGTCATGGTGTTATGTGATTGTGATTTGGTGCACTCATATCAGGCACAATACTTGTCCCTTGAATTTACATTGAGTTGCACAGCTTTGGCTTACAGGGACTCATGAGCAGAGTAATTTTTACTGTTAATGATTTCATTGGAAAAACCTTAGAAAATTTAGGATCCAGTGAGGCTTGGTGGTGCCCACCTGATATCCCAGCACTCTGGGAAGCTGAGGCAAAAGGATCTCAAGTTCCAGGCCAGCCTAGGCAACATAGGGAGACTGCTTCAAAAAATTAAAAGGGGCTGGTGATGTAGCTCAGTTCAGAGGCCTTGGGTGCGATCCCCAGATCCCCTCCCCCAAGATTTCTAGCTATCTGATACAATGTTTGGAACATTTATATCAATAACATAGTCATAAATATATCTAAAAGAAGATTAAATGGCACTTATTATTTGACAGCACTTCCTGTATAACAATGTTTCTTTTACCATATGAGAAACACATCCTTTGTAGTTTTCCAGAGACCCAACTGAAAAATTCTGATGTTAGTTCAGAGTCAGAAAGATTTAATTTAGAATTTGATTTTTGGAAGTTTGTCAAAAAATATCAAAAGGTTTCAAACAAATATGATCTTGGTTGTTGATTTAGTCAAGGTGACAATAAATGATTTTTTTTGGAGGCAGATTTGTTTACATTGATGGGCACTGATAAGAATCACTCCCAAAATATCAGGCTGACAGTAAAAGGTTTTAAAGGCAGAGACAGAAAGTTACATAATTGTGAGCAAAAACTTAGTTCATTTAAAAAGCTGAGATTACTCAAATACTCAGAGCAAGGGAGACAAGGTGAAACACAAGAAATTACCTTGAGAAAACACAGCATTTTTATTTCTGAGCCCAATTATTTAAAAGGAAAAAGCTTGACATTCTCAGATCAATTCTACAACAACTGTCATTTTAACAGAGAAGATCAAATTCTACTTTTGCCTCAGTATACTAATAGTGATCTTAATAAAACCTGGTAAGTAAATCTAGTGTAATCCCAGTTGGCAGTAACTCCACAAGATTTCCACATACTTTTTATAACTTCCTTATACATACAGTTTTTGCTTGTACCTTTCTCATTTTGGACACACCAGTCGCCATTTTTTGTTTGTTTTTTTCTTAATCAAAGCACATCTTCTGTACCTTGTATCTTAGCAAAAACATATTTCCTTGCAGGTGGACTTGTTTCCTTCATTATTTCAAGCCCTATGACTAAGTAGAGGTTTTTGTATGTAGTAACCTTAATTTCTAGTGAAAGAATAGGAAATAAGTTTGTCATATGCCACCATTTTTTTGCTGCTGCTGCTGCTGCTGCTTTGTTTTGCTGAGATGGTGTTTTTCTGTGTAGCCCAGGCTGGCTTTGAACTTGAGGTGGTCCTCCTGTCTCAGTTTCCCAAGTGCTGGGACTGCAGCCACCGCACCTGGATTTTTTTTTTTTTTAATTGGTACCAGGGATTGAACTCATGACCATGCTCTTGCAAGGCAGGTGCTTATGCCACTGAGCTAAATCCCCAGCCCCAATTTTTGTTATTTTTGAGACAGGGTCCAAGCTGACCTCAAACTCAGCTTCCTGTGTTAACTTCTTCAGTGCTGAAGTTATAGGACTGTACCACCATGCTCAGTTTGTCTTATACCAACATACATACACAGTGTGCTTTGTAAGGATGCATTGTTGAGACTGGCAGGTGACCTAATGTCACTACCTTGTCTGTGTCCACTTTGTCCTAACACAGGGTCTTAGGTTTTGGTGGCAAATGCTTTCATAGCTTTTAAGGT
This sequence comes from Hydrochoerus hydrochaeris, assembly GCA_004027455.1. NCBI lineage: Eukaryota > Metazoa > Chordata > Mammalia > Rodentia > Hydrochaeridae > Hydrochoerus > Hydrochoerus hydrochaeris. The sequence continues at coordinate 225,422 of PVLA01002414.1, forward strand.
ACTTGACTTTTGTCTACCAGTAAAGTTGTGGCTTTGGCTCTGAGATTCCCCGTACTAACCTAGCCAACAACTTTCCCTACTTTAGCACATTAGAAAAAGAAACAAGGTAGGGCTGGGGTTTTAGCTCAGCAGCATAAGTGCCTCCTTGGCAATGTGAAGTTGTGAGTTCAAACCTCAGTACCAAAAAAAAAAAGAAAGAAAGAAACAATGTATGATGTGCAATCTCTGTGATTTCCAGCTGGCATTACTTTCTTGGAGAAGTGAAGAGCAGGTACAGACATAGAGTAATGACAGTAATAACAACCTCTAACCCTGGCAGGATTGTTCTTCATCCCTAACATATCAGCTGTCTTTAATATCTGCTGAATGGTAAATAACAAGCTGCTGGCTACAGAATTTCACTTTGTAGCCAGCTTATAGGGAAGAGGTTCTCCTTACAGTGAGGTAAGAATAGTGGTTTTGGTATTAGAAGTACTGGAGCACCAATCTGCATTCCAGCAAAGTCACGCCTTCTGTCCCTAGAGTCCATAGTGACCAGGAAATTTCAAAGGCAGGAAGCATCTGATTTTGAACACTTTCCTTTGGGTTCATCTTTGAGAAAGGAATTTTTCCTGTCAGGAAGGTAGCAAATGTTGAGTCTTAAACTTATAATTAAAATTTATCTATAAAAGTTTGCAGTACTTTAAAGGAGAAATGATTTTTAAAGAATACACTTTAAAGACACTATGTTCTTGACTTTTATATTTTGAAAAGTGCCCTTCAAAAAGCTAATCCCATGTCTTGTTTCTTTTGAGAAAAGTCAGAATGAAAGCCATACTTTGTATTAGGTGTGTGTGTTATTCTTTAAAATTTTTTCCTACTTTCTGGTGATCATTTTTTACTTTATTTCTTTCCAAATCCATTTTGTTTCAAGGAGAAAAAGAAAAAAACTAAAAAAAAATTTCAAAACACGTCAGTCAGGAGGCAACAATGTTACATACATTGAGCATTGTCATCCCCAAATCATTCACCCAGAGCACAAGACATCTGCATTCAATTGTGTGAATAACACGAACACAAATCTTTCTCTTCAGCCAACTCTGAGAAATCAGTAATATAACTATCTTAACTATAGTTTTATTTATGTAGACATACACATATACATGTGTTGTTTCTTTCAGCTCACGTGAGACAATATGATGTTTACACGTGTGTCTTGTTCATTTCACTAATGAGTATGGTCTCAAATTGCATCTATTTACCTATAAAAGTCTCCAGTTTACCCTTCTTTGTGGCTGAGAGTACTCCACTGCATAAAAATATATCATATCCACTCCTTAGTCATTGGGCATTTAGGTTGTTTTCAAGATCTGGCTATTACAGATTGTGCTGCTATAAACATGGGTGCACATATATTGCTATGGTATGATGTTTTTAATTCTTTTGTTTTGTTTTAGACAGGGTGTGATGTTTTTAATTCTTTTGGGAAGATACCCAGAAGGGGAATAGCTGGCTCAAATGGGACCTGTAGTCTCAGTTTTTTGTGGAATCTCCACACTGATTTTCCACAGTGGTTGCACCAGTCTTCACTACCGCCAACAGTGGAGAAGGGTTCCTTTTCCCCCGCAGCCTCTTCAGCCTTTGTTATTGCTTGATTTCTTGTTAATAGCTGTTCTTTCTGGGGTGAGGTGGAATCTCAGTGTTGTTTTAATTTGCATCTCTTGAATGACCAGTGATGCTGAACATTTTTTTGTTGCTGTTGTTGAATATTTTTTACATATTTACTTGCTGTTTGTATTTCTTCATCTGAGAAGTGTATATTGATCTCAGTGCCCATTTTCACATTGAGTGTTTAAATCTGGGAGGACTGATTTTCTTGAGTTCTTTATATGTTCTTGATGGAAATCCTTTGTCAGAGGTACAGCTGGCAAACATTTTCTCCCACATTGTGGGTTAACTCTTCACTCTGTAGGTAGTTTCTCTTGCTGTGTAAAAGTTTTTCGGTAGGGTGAGATCTCAGTTGTTGATTCTTTGTGATAGTTCCTGTGCTGGTGATCATTTAAAGAAGCACCTTTGTTAGGGTGCTCTGTCAGGAGACAAAATCCTTGACAGTTTGGTATGTACCTCCTCCTTCAGTGCCTGTTGGACAGGAGCTTTTGCTGATGACCCTGTGTTGTTTGGTGTCCTGAGGGAAGGGAATAGAGCAGGTCCTGCCTGTCTGCAGTAGAGATCAACATCTGGAGTTCTGTTCATTTTCTTGCTTTTGTTTGCTGCAGAGATCTGGTAGGTCTTACGTTCAAAAAGCTGGATGGAAACTTGAGGGCCACCCGCTCAATGTCTGTGGAAGAGCTGTGACATGTGGTAGAGGCTGTGTTTTACTTTTCAGAAATGTTGGTTGAGACCCTCCAAATGGTTCTCAGTTTGAAAAACACTGATTTTAGGCCAGACTTCTTATTTCACAGTAAGGAGTAGAGTGATGAGTTCAAGTGAATAAAAGTTTGTTTGTTTTTGGTTTTCTTGAGGCAGAGTCTCACTGTGTAATGCAGGCTGGCCTTGAACTTATGTAGCTCAAGCTGGTTCTCAAACTCAAGTGATCCTCCTGCTTCAGGCTCCAGAAGCTGGGATTACAGGTGTTTACTGCCATGCCTGGCTCTAAAGTGAATAAAGGTATGCACCTGATTTCTGAGCATAGATTGGGTCTGAAGCCATGTCACTATTTTTTTAAGTGAAAAATACATTTTAAAATGGAGTAAACATGAACTAGTGTTTTTTTTTCCAGTGTTGCAAATCATTTTCTTGTTTATGAGAGATCTCTTTATTATATAAATAAATACAATAAAAACTAGGATATTGTAAGATTTTAAGTTGTAAGTGAAGTGATGTGATTTCTGCTCTTTAGAGGAACTCCTACACGGATATTACCACACCACTCCATAACTGATTCTGTGAACTATGACGTGAAAACATTTGGATCATCTCTTCCTGTTAAGGTCATGGAAGCCCTAACATTAGCGGAGGGTAAGTGTTGTTTTCCTTTTGCCTCTTTTAGCATATCAAAACCAGGCCTGACCTGGTATAGACATTGACATTTGGGCTTTTTACTAGATGGAAAGAAACAGGTAGCCTGTCTGCTTTTTCACTATAATTGAAATACACAATAATTCAAGAAGCAGAATGAGTTACTACAACACATTTACATTGTCTTTAGTGATTTATTTATTTATTTATTTTTATCTTTAGTGATTTAAAGTATTGTTTATACAAAATTCAGTTACATTTCAAAGGTTGATCACCTCTAAAACTAGTGCCTTACATTATTGAGTTTAATAATGCAATACAGTCATTTCTGGATGTGTGGTATCACGAGGCTGTGTGCATGAATTTGTGACATTGCCAATGTAGGGTACAGCTAGAAGATCCTGTGGGCAGTGGACAAGTACGGAGGTTTGGAAGGTACAGACAATGTGCCTACACAGGTGACATGAAGAGTGTGAAGTTGGGTGATTTGGATGATGCAGGCTTGCAGTTCAGAGTTTCCTTGGCATCTATGTGAGTCATTTCATTAAGGACTCAACTCTGGGCCTCTGTGGTTTTGTTTCATTTTGTTGAGACAGGTCTCACTATGCAGTTCAGGCTGGACTGGAACTCACTGTGTAGCCCAGGTTGGGCTCAAATTTAACAGTGATCCTCATGCCTCAGCCTCCTTTGTGCTTTTTCTGGAATAGTGTTTTTCAAACTGTAAGAGTAACTGAAATCAATTTGGTTGTTCATAACCAGCATAAAGAAAGAGAGAAAAGAGATAATTTTAATTAAAAATTGATTTTAAAATTTCTTATTGTGAATAGCAGTAAAAAAGTTTAAAGTAATCCATTCTAAAAGATGGAATATAGCCAGAAGGGGTGGCACATGCCTATAATCCCTGCACTGTGGGAAGCTGAGACATTTTGGTGACTTAAAGAGACCCACACTCAAAATTAAAAAGGGCTGGGCTGTAGTTTAGTGTGAAGGCCTGGGCTTCAGTCTCCAGTACCAGACAAACAACAGACAGACAAAGCAACCACAAAAGGAGGAATATTCCTTATCAACATGAACATGCACATCTTTTTTTTTTTTTTTTTTTTTGGTACCGGGGCTTGAACTTACAATCTTGCGCTTGCCAGACAGGCACTTAAGCCACTGATCTAAATCCCCAGCCCGAATATGCACATCTTGGTTGCTGATCTTTGGACACTTTAGGGATAGTTGTTTTCAGGCAACAAAACTGCTAACCTCTATTATGCATTGTTTTGTTAAAAAACAAACAAACATGTAACTATGCCTTCCTCCAATTTCAGTTTAAATTGCTTTTAACTTTCTACATACTCTTTGTTCATGCCACTAGACTGGTCAGTAAGAGTACATAGCCTCAAATCTCAGAATTCGAAGAGCATTCAAATTGAAGTACGAATTGAAGAATGTAAATGTGACCTCTTCTTGATGTGGAAAATCATTACCAAGGACTGCATTAAGTCAGGTTTCAAGACTCACCACCAGGAACCTGGAACTTTCAGGAAAAATGACATAACTGAGTAATCTAGTCCAGTCCAGCATAAGGCCCACTTGTAGCCTGGGAGTGGCTTGATGTTTTCACGCATACATTACTGATGTCTTGTATTTTGCCCTTTCACTCTGCATTCATTCATTCATTTATTTGTTTGTTTGTTTGGTACCGGGATATAACTCATGACTGTGCGCTTGCAAGGCAGGCGCTTATGCTGCTAAGCTAAATTCCCAGCCCTATCCCTGCCTTTAAATGAGGGGCAATCTCAAACTGTCTAAGGTTCCAGGCTGTTAACATGTTTATGAGGGCTTATCACCATTGCTTAAGACATGGCTATATGTTAACTTCATTTTGTAGCAGTTAGTAGAGGAGTTTGTGTTTCTGTATCAGTAAAATTATGAATGTAGTGAAATGGTTTTCTTTTTCTTGGTGGTACTGAGGATTGAATGCAGAGTCTTCCCCCAGTCCCCCACTGAGATACAATCCCTATCACCCCACAGCCCCTCTACTTTTTTTTTTTTTTTTTTTTTAATTTTGAGACAGGTCTCACTAAGTAAGTTACCCAGGCTCAGTTTAAACCTGTGATCTTCCTCTCTCGGCCTCCAAGAGTGCTGGGATTACAGATGTGTACTGCAATGCCTGGCATAACTATTTCTTATAGAATATAATATTTAACTATTCATACTGAAAGTAAGATATTGTTTATAACAGAATTTAAGGTGTATCAAACCTAGGCCAAAATACACTTTTTTGATACATTTCTAATGGCGATTATCAAATCATCTGTTTGATCTATTAAATAGATCTCTTGGTTTGGGTGTTAATAGTTGTCTTGGTTACTTTTCTCTTATTGCTAAGACAAAAAACCCAACATCCAAAATTAAAGAAGGAAAGGTTTATTTAGCTAACAGTTTGTGGAGGTTTCAGTTCGTAATCAGCTGGGTAAAATGGCACAAGAGCAACAGTTCAATGTGGCAGAAGACAGCAAAATAACAAGAGCAAAGGGAGGGCGGAGAACAAGCCTCTTCTCCTCCTTTATATTGTAGCTGCCCCCTGCCCCACCCCGGGCAGGTATTGCATTTGTACCACTTCTGTGTTTTCCTCTTCTGCTGATGTCACCTTTTGGTGAGCATTTACATGGGAAACAAATATTTTTACATCCTCTACCCACATGCAGAGGTCTACCCCACAGCCCTGCCCCAAATATCTGTCACCAATTTTTCATTTGTGTTCCTTCCAAGTTCCTGACCATCCAGCTGGACCATTCGCTACAGCCCATGAATCAGTGTTCAGTTGCATGTCTGGTCATTTTTGCTGCCAGGCAAATGTACTACCAAGTGTACTGCCTGAAGTTCCACTCACTGTATAGATTTCCCTTTACCACTGTCCTTCAGGAATGTCCCAGAAAGGGCTGTAATGCTGTAGCTGTCCACTTGCAGGTGGTACCTGCATAATGTGCAGAGCTGTCCATAAACCAGGCCCTAGCCTTCTTGTCTTCCAACAGCTGATCATATGATACACCCCACAAGGCCATAGATGCATGCTGGGAAATAGAAGACAGTATAGTATGTGTAGGAGCCATAGGTTTCTGGCCAACTTTCTCATGTAATTTACTTGTACTGTCTGAACCTTCTCTGTCTTGATCATGAATATACCATTTCCATTTAATGATAGACTGTTGTGCACATCCAACTTTATGACTTGGTGATCAGATAATACCTAGGCCATAATAGGTAACTCAGGTTGTGTGGTGACCTAGTGTCCCATGGTCAAGCATCCAGTTTCCACTAAGGCCCAGTAGCAGGCCAAGAGCCATTTTTCAAAGGGAGAGTAGTTGTCTGCAGATGATGGCGGAGCCTTGCTGCAAAATTCTAGAGGCTGCTGCTGCAGTTCACCTATGGAGGCCTGCCAGAGACTCCAAACAACATCTCTATCTGCTACTGACACTTCAAGTACCATTGGGTCTGCTGGATCATATGGCCCCAGTAAGAGAGTAGTCTGCACAGCTGCTCAAAACCAACAGCTTTTGGGTTGAGGATTTAGCTCAATGGCATAAGCACCTGCTGGGCAAGTGTGAGGTCATGAGTTCAATCCCTAGTACCAAAAAACCCCAAACAAACAAAAAACTAACAGCTCTCTGAGTCACTTGGTAAATGGGCTGGAGTAAGACACCTAAGTGAGGAATGTGTTCCCTCCAAAATCCAAGTAGCTACACTTGGTGTTGTGCCTCTTTTTTGGCTGTAGGGGGAGTCAGATGCAATAACTTAAACCTTTTACCTTAGAAGGGATACCTCTACATGTTCCACGTCACCAGACTCTTAGAAACTTCACTGAGGTAGAAAGACCTTTAATTTTTGTTGGGTTTATTTCAACATCCTCTGGCTCTCAAATGCTGTGCTAACAAATCCAGAGTGGTTGCTACCTCCTGTTCACTTGGCCCAATCAGCATAATATCATCAATGTAGTGGACCAGTGTGATATCATGTGGGAGAGAAGATGATCAAGATCCCTATAAACTAAGTTGTGATACAGGGCTGGTGAGTTAATATAACCCTGAGGTAAGACAGTGAAGGTATATTTCCAGTTGAAAGCAAATTGTTTCTGATGGTCCTTTTGGATAGATATGGAGAAGGCATTTGCCAAATCAATACTTACATACCAAGTACTAGGAGATGTGTTAATCAGCTCAAGCAAGGAAACCACATCTGGTGCTGCAGCTGCAACTATAGCTACCACTTGATTCAGTTTATGATAATGTACTGTCCAGGACACATTTGTCTTTTGCACAAGCCAAGTGGGAGAATTAAAAGGAGATGTGGTGGGAACCACCACCTCTGCATCCTTTAAGTCCTTGATGGTGGCACACTAATCTCTGGAATCCTTCCAGGAATGATAATTTTAGAGCATCTATTTTATTATTATTATTATTGTGAAATGATCTTTTATAAGTGTGTTTCTGTTACCTATGTTGGTGAAGCATGTGGTAATGAGGATTTTGGCATAAGGAGATTTAACAGTTTTTCATATTCACAATTTAAGGTTGATTGTGTATCTTGTTTTTCTGTCCTAGTTGATGACCAACTGTCTGTCCATATCGATGAAGGTGGATGGGCTTGCCTGGTCTGCAAGGAGAAGCTTCTTGTTTGGAAGATCACGCTGTCTCCCATCACCAAGGTGTGCTCTTCAGGGACTTCAGAAGTGGGGGACCACTTGGCCCAGCATCTTCTCCCCTTGCGGGCTAGTGGAGGACAGTGGTCTGAATCTGTATAGGCATTGGAAATTTGTGAAAACACTGAACACATGTGCACATTTGTGTATTGGAAAAAGTTTCTCCTATTTTCATGATTCTTAAAAAGTTCATATCTATAGTTTATTCCCTCTCCAAAGAGCCACTGCCCCCAGGTGAAGTGAGTGCAACCTCAGGGTATTACCATCTTTATAGTAAAGGTGAAGCTCAGCACAGGGTCATGTGGACCTCATTTCCCCTCAGGCTCATTCGCTCATGCCTCAGCAGTCTGTGTGGTTTTAGCTTTTTCTGGAAGGTGGTCTTTGGCCTCCCCTTCCTCCCAGCATCCTGCCTTCTTGCTCGTCCCACGCCCTGGGCACAGAGTCCTCACCTTTTGCCCCATGTCACTTGTGAGAGTGGTTCCTGCCACCCTTATTGCAGAAAGTCCAGGGGGCTTTAGGAATATTCATCGTGTTTGTACAAGCATAATTAGCTCAAGAAGACTTTTGAATAGTTTTTGAGCAAGATATATGTTATTTACATTTAATAAAATTTGGGACAAACTTTCATGGACCATAATGCCAGTCAGTCTGCTTAACGAAGCCTAAGATAATGCTGTCTACATAAGCTGACAAAGAGTGCTTATTTCTAGGAAGACAGAACCATTTTTTTGTACCAGGAGTCAAATCTCAGGACTTCATGCTTGCCAGGCAGGTGCTGAGCCACTGAGCTAAATCCCCAGCCCTAGGATCATGTGGTGAATTGAGTAAATGGTTCTTGCTTATAAAACAGGAAAAATGATGGCCAGTTGCTGGGAGAGTTCTCAGCTGTGAACTCCTGGTAATGGGTTATCATTTGTGTCTAGCTTCTTACCCCCAGCAATCTCTTCCCTATGCAGAGTCTTTGTACTGCTCATTATTCTAGGCCTTCGTTCTCTTGGGACTCAGGGCTCCTGCCCACCTAAACTCTTCACCTCTGCTGGCTTCTGTACTGCTGCTGCCTAAATAGTGCATTTTTGGATGGAAACAGTAGATGAGGGAGAACTCCCAGGGAACATGCTGATTTAGCAGAGGGATCTTTTGTTATATTTCTTTTCTTTCTCTCTCTCTCTCTTTTTTTTTTTTTTTTTTTTGAGGCAGAATGTTGCTATGCACTTCAGGCTGGCCTTGCACTCACTATGTAGCCCAGGTTAGCCACAAACTCACAGTGCTTCTCCTGTCTCAGCCTCCTGAGTGCTGGGATTGCAGGTATGTACCACCATGCCTGGTTAGCAGAGGGTTGTTTTTTTTTTTTCCTAATTTTAAGAGTAGGAAAATTTATTGGAGAAGAGGAATGGGGAATAGGAATAGCTCCTGAGAGACAGGTGGGGTCCATAATGGGTTGCCCAGCAGAGAAGTCTTGATGCTCAATTGAAGTCTTAAGTATTTTCAAGGCAGGTTGGTGTAATTACTCTTGGTCATGCTAGTTTTAAATATCAAATCAAAACCAGATGGAGAAAGTCTACAGGAAGGCTAAACACTTCTTAATCTGTAGACTTTTTAGCCCTGAGAGAGTATTCTAGTTGATATTTGAAGTCCAGCCTAACTCTTAAGTTTCCTGATTGTGTCTCTTAAGATTCTTTGTTGTAAAAGTAATGAAAGCTTGATCAGAAAGAGCTGTGAAGAGAATATTTGCAGAATGATATTTCCAGCAAATGAATCAATATAAAATACACAGAGAAAGGAAATAGAAAAGTCAGATACATACTCAAAAATATTGGAATTAATGTGCTTATATCTTTATTACATGTGTGATTTTGTATATGCATGTAATACACATAGATCGCACATAGGTGCAATTTAGTACAGTGCTAACATTTTGCATTGTTATATAAATAAAAATGTATATATACATTTTCCTAACTAAAGCATGCTCAAATTCTTTTTTTTTGTGGTACTGGGAATTAAACTCACAACCTTGCTCTTGCCTGGCAGGCACTTAGGCCTCTGAGCTAATAAACCAGTCCTCAAATTCTTTATCAACTATCCTTTTTTGCACAAATGTCAGCATGTAAACTTGTCTCTTGCTGTTTATTTCATCACTTAATATCATATTTTTAATTTTAAAATATACGCATTTAATGATCTAAGAAAATGTATATTTGATGCAAAAGGTTTTCTGTTTGGGTTTGCTCTGCAGCTCTCTGTTTGCAAAGAACTTCAGCTACCACCTAGTGACTTCCACTGGAGTGCTGACCTGGTGGCTGTCTCTTACTCTGCTGTCTCAGGTGAAGCACATTCTGTTCAGGTAGGCAACTTAAAGCTTATTGAAATAAACTTTTCAAAATAAAGATATTCTACAATTGGAGGACACATACAAGCCAATTTTGAGACATAATTAAAGCTGCTGAAATGAAGACTCCATGTCATTGACAAAGAGCTGGACACATGGGTAAGTGGAGCAGAGCCAAGTCTGGTTGCAGGCCCATAGAAATTGATCAGTGGTCTTCAACAGGTACAGAAGCAATTTAGGGGAGAAAGGATGTTTGTTTCAGCAAATGGTGTTAAAACAATTGGTCATGTATAATTTTTAAAAATTGAATATCCATCTAGACTTCAAACCTGGTACAAAGATGAACTCAAAATGGATCATTGATTAGCATAAAATTGTAAAAAAATTTTAGGAGGAAATAAGAGAAAAATTGTTATAATGTGATATTGGACAGAATTCTTGGAAATCACCAAATCATAATCCATAAAAAAAATGATAAAATTAATATTAAAGTTAAAATAAGATCAAAATTTAAAACTTTAGGACACAAACCATGCCACACAGCCGGAAGTCATCTGTATTTACAGCTAGCTGCCTATTTCTTATGTTATTCCCTGAACCCCACTTCCTGTCAGATCAGCAGCAGTGTTAGCTTCTCATACGACCAAGACCTGTACTGAGTTTGCATGCTCTTTATGAGAATTCAGTCCTGAAACCACAGTCCCTCAATCCCTGGAAAAATCATGGAAGTTGTTTTCCATGAAACTGGTATGTGGTGGCAGAAAAGTTGGAAACCACTATTTGATAGTAAATGATGCAAAAAGCAACACATTGCTGATATCTTCATGATCTGAAGGATTTCAGAGACAGTAAACTGAGTTAAGAAAAGCCAGTAGCAAAGGCTCTATTTTTTATGGTTTCATTGCTTGATGTTCTCAAAGAGGCAGAATGATACTGGTAAAAACAGTGGTTCCCGGTAGGATGGAGGAAGGTATACAACTGCCAAAGACTATAATTACTGGAAAGTTTTGGGGGTAATGTGGTTAGTTATATTACCCCATAGATCATGGAACTATACAACAAAGGAAATACTAGTTTCCCTGTTTGATAATTTAATTAATTAATTTTGGTTCTTTGAGAAGAAGTTTTGCTATGTAGTTCAGACTGGCCTTGAACTCACAGTGATCTTCCTGCATCAACCTCCTGAGTGCTGGGATTATAGACATGTACCACCACCTGTGGGCATGTTTGATAATTTTAAAAATACAGTTTTAAAGAGTTCTATTGCTTATTTTTTCAGTGTCACAGACTCTGAGGATCGAGGTCTTCTTTTTTTTTGAGACCTTCTTTTCTTGGTTGCTGATTATGCTGTGGTTTTGTTTCAAGGCTGTTGCTGTCATGGTTGTCACCAAAGAAGGATTGATCCGCTACTGGCCAAGCTTGGCTGGGGAGGACACCTACACAGAGACTTTTGTGGACCTTGGAGGTGACAGAACATGCAGATTCCTAACAGCAGTGCAGGTGTGTGTGGGATGGTTCTTCATGCTTATGGGAAAGCTGTGACTTGGGTTGGCAGTGAGGTTTGAATGACCACAAGTGGGGGTTTTGAATGGTTGTGCATACTGGAAGGACAAGCAGGAGGCAAGAGAAGGATATGAAGGCCTGTGGTTTGAATGACTACATCAGTGATGACGAGCCTTTTAGATGGCAGCTATACCAGTTAGGAGTTGCAAAGTTTAACCCCAAACTCACTTATTTATTGTAAGATGCAAGCACTGAAATTAAACCTCAATGCACCACTGCTGGGGTGGTGCTGGGGCAACTTGGCTTGTGTGCTGACAGAAAGGGCTCTGTATGCCCCCCGTAGCACACATGCCAGTAGGTTTACCACCACTGAGCTAGACAAAGGGAGGCCCCCGGCATAGGGCGGTAGAATGTCTAGGTAGTAACAAGTGCTGCTCACTTGTTTTAGAAACATTTTATGGGAGTAGCTAAGAAACTTAGACACTGCCCAAATGATTGCTGTGTCTACTGCTCAGGTTTACCAAAAAATAATATATGATGCTTGATTTGTTGAACATGCCATATGGTGAACTTCAATTTAAAAATCAGAATTTAAAAAAATTAACTTCTTCAGTTGCAAGATTTTTTCTATGTAGAATTAATAATGCTGAGTTAAATAAATTGTAAATTATTTTATTATTCTATTTATTTGGTACTGGGAATTGAACTCATGATCTCACACTTGCCAGGTAGGTGCTATGCCACTGAGTTGTATCCCTGGCCCTTTATTTATTATTATTATTATTATTATTATTTTGGTATCAGGAATTGAACTCAGGACCTTACACTTGCCGGGGTTTTGTTTTGTTTTGTTTTGTTTGTTTTTTGAGAGAGGTTCTCACTGAGTAGTTCAGGCTGACCTTGAACTATGTAGGTCAGGCTGGCTTCAAGCTCACAGTGATCCTCCTACCTCAGCCTCTCAAGTGCTAGGATTATGGATGTGTGCCACCATGCCTGGTCTATTTTAAGAGAAAAATTATTCTCTTTTTTTTTTTTTTTTTTTTTTTGGTTCCGGGGTTCAAACTCACAACCTCCTGCTTGCCAGGCAGAGGCAGGCACTTATGGCACTGAGCTAAATCCCCGGTCCCAACCTGGCCTATTTTAATAAAATAACATTGTGCCTTTTTTTTTTTTTTTCCCATTCTTTTAGATTTAAGGTGGAAATGGTTTTTCTCTGTAGAGAAAAACAAAGAAAGCATTTCTTGTTACTTCTCTTCGTCTTAGTGTTAGGTACTTAACTAATCTCACAATGTTTGTCCACAGGGAGGAAGTTTTATCTTGGCCTCTGTGGGAAGTCAACTAATTCGGTTGATACCTGAAAGCTCTGGAAAGATTCATCAGCATGTCTTACCACAGGGGCAAGGGATGCTGTCAGGAATTGGTCGAAGGGTTTCATCCCTTTTCGGAATTTTGTCTCCTAGTAGTGATCTCATAGTAAGTTTATAAAATACTTGTTTTACAAGCCTATTTCTTAGTGAAATCAGTAAGTTGATAGTTTCCTATGAGGTTGTTATTACAGCCATCTGAATTAAACCCATAATGCAAAATCTAAAATGTGTTTATTAAGGATCTGTTTGCCTTTGTAGACTTGACTTGCAGTGTATCTTCTCTCTTGCCTCCATTTGTCTGTGTGAATGGCACATCTGGACCTGGTGACTGATACTATTTATGCTCAGCTGAGAGCAGGGAGGATGATGGGACCCGGTAATTTATGAAGTGTCTGCTCTGCCAAGTGCTGTTTCTGTTGTCTTGTATAACCACTGTGGCAGCTATAAAGCAAACACTTTCTCTGCAGTTTACCACTGCAGAAGCAACCTTGCCATAGTTGCTAAGTGGAAGAGTAGGGTTCATGCTCAGCCTGTCTGCATCTGAAATACAGCTCTTGTCATTGGGCTGTTTCTTTACCTCAGGCAGCTATTCTCTCCTGCTTCCTAAAACCTAAAATTTGACATGTCTAAAAACAAATGTATCATAGTCCTGTTTCTCTCCTATCGTCTAACTTAACTCTGTAAAGATTGTTTTGCTTCTGATCTTTTTCTGTCATTGCTTTCTTTAGTGACTTAGGTATAGGGCCCTGACACTCCTTGTGCATTCTTCTCTCACCATCAGCTTGCAGGTGTTCTCTGGGACAGAAGAAGGTCGAGCTTCTACAGCCTGACAAACTCGAATGTCAATAGATGGGAATTGGATGATTCCTCGGAAAAGCTAACATACAGTTGGGACTTAAACAGAGTTCTGAAGGAAAATATCACCGATGCTATTTGGGTAAGGACCAGTAACATTTATTTCTGACTCATGTTCTTAGTTGTACAGTGCTTGTTCCTTGTTTATTTCAGTGTATTTAAATGTATAAACATAGTGCACAGCCATCACAGAGCAGAAGTGGGATGTTCAGTCCTTCCTCTAGGGACACTCACTGATTGGCTTGCTTAACAGTTTTCTGTTGTGTATACTTTTCTCCTCCAAATATGCTGAAGCCGCCATAGGTGCAGCACTTCTTCAAGTGCTGGGGATACAAAGGTGGGGAGAAAGATTTCTTATGTTCTGGAGCTCACTTTTCTATATTTCCATTTAGGGATCTGAAAGTAACTATGAAGTTATTAAAGAAGGGGTCAACATTCAGTATTTGGACTTGAAGCAAAACTGGTAAGCAATTAATTTGTCCTAAAAAGGTGAGATTAGATACCGATTTAGAAAATAAGTTGGTATCTATGGTAAAATGATGAGCAGTCTTACTGGCTGCTTGTCTAGTACCTATCTTTTTGTATTGTTAAGCCAGTGGCCTGGCTTTTCTTTATCTAGCCATGCTAGTTCACTTGGCAAATGGAGGCAACTCTCAACCTTAACTAGTGTGTGCTTTTCTTAATTATATTCCTGTGTGAGCTCCAGCCAAGCAGCTCTTCTTCACATTGTCTTCAGGCAGCACTGAGACTTTGTCCTTCCAGCCCGTGGGTGCCTGAGATAAGGTCTGTCTCCTTCCCATGGAGATAGCAGGCACTCATCTCAGCTACCCTTTCTGCTGCTAACCAAGCTCTAGAAAGCCTGTAGTTTGTGGCTAAGCTGGGCAGAGGAAGAGTGGGTGAGGTTTTGTCTTTGTAATACAAGTTAGAACTAATGTTCATTCTCAGAGTGAGTTTCTTTAGAAACAATGCTACAAGTTATGTGTTAGGTTAGTTTGATAAAGTTGATTATCCCAATAAAGGTCACATGGAATTAAAAAACCATTTATAACTTAGCTACCACGAGGATGCTCGTAGTGAGTCCAGTGTGATGAGTGGCTCCCACTTTGCTTTTGCCACAGTGGGGCAAGTGTTGCATGCCCATGGGTTAGGGGGTCATCATCCTGCTTGTGGTTCTCCTGAGCTGTTGGGATTGTTAGTATGCTCCTTCCTACAGACTGAAAACTTTGCAAAAGCTACTAAAGAAGTAAATAATAGTTTTCATTTACTTCTGCAAGCATTTTGATTAGATGCAATTTGCCTGATTTCATTTATCTTTATCAGACTTGGAAACAAGACTGCTGCTCAGATGTCGACCACTGTGGGCCTTGTTTTTCAGATTTGGAGGCAGATTGAGGATGGGCAATAGGCACTCAGGAATGCTGTCCTGGGTCTCCTCTTTCCAGTGTCGCCTGTGACAGTAGGCATCAGTGGGTTATGCTACAGAGAGTGTGATGCAGGCATTTCAAAGAATGTGTCTGTGCTCTGCAAAGGAGAAGGCTTAGACTTTTCTTTTTTCTTGACTAGTGATGGGCTCCTGATTTTGGCAGCAGCGTGGCATCTAGCAGATAGTCCTTGCCTCGTCTATTACTCTCTGATAACAGTAGAAGATAATGGCTGCCAGATGTCTGATGCAGTTACTATAGAAGTTACTCAGTATAACCCACCTTTTCAGGTAAGTTAGATTGCAAGGTGCAAATAACACACAGACTTTTTTCTGGCTGTTGCACATTCCTTGAGCTTCATGGGCAAATACTTTTTTAAAAAAATTAATTTTTTATTTTAAAGAGAAAAACAAAATAACAGAAAAATCAAGAAGCAAACAAATAAAAAAATCAAGAATCAAAACACAACAAAAGCAAAATGACAGCAACAAAGAACAATAGCTATATAGGCTTTCAAAACAAGATGATAGGAATCCAATAGTGGTTGTTACATTGTATATTGTTACCTTCAAAATAGTTGCTCAGGTTACCAGATACAGGAATAAAACAAAACAGTCGAATGGAACAAAATGTTGGATTTCAAAACCAAGACAGAAGAACATCCTCCACAGTTGCTATAATGCATGTTATTATCCTCTAAATAGATGTTTAGGCTACCAACTTTAGGTCTGCAAAATGAATCAAACAGTAGAAACATTAAGTGTTGTTTTTTTTTTTTTTTTTTTGACTTCAGTTGCTGTCATCTCAGCCTGACGTCCTGCAAATCAGCCTATTGCTTACTGGAGGTGGGGGATATTGACGGGTGTTGCTTTTCTTGTTTCTCAGCCTGTGTACCAGGCTGGTTCAGTTCTTCATGGCAGCTGCCCCAGCTCATGGGAAAGCATGGTTTGGCTTCTTGATTCTCTTCCTGGTTTGCATGGCGGCTGCTCCTCCATGGGCAAATACTTTAAGATAGCTTATTTTCTGGCAGTCTTTGCTTTTACTTTTTTGCTGTTTAATTCCAGCCTTAGATCTTTGGTTTGTTTGTTTGTTTTGTTTTTTTGGTACTGGGTATTGGAACTCATGACCTCACACTTGCCAGGCAGGTGCTGCGCCACTGAGTTATATCCCCATCCCTCAGCCTTATAGGTATGGTCTCTAGTTGCATCTCCTTACCTATAAAAGCCTCAAGTTTATCCTTTTTTATGGCTGAGGAGCCAGCCTCTTTTATATGGGAACTAATCCCATGCACGAGAGCAGAGCCCTGATGACCTGATTACACACTCTTGCACCCACAATACCATCACCATGAGGTGTGTTTCATTCAACATGAGAATCTCGGGGGAACATAGATCTTCAAACCATAGCAGTTTCTATAAACTGATTGTGTCATGCTTTATAGTCATGTCATAGGTAATGTTTAAATTTTCATGAGGAGAACCAGTGAATTAACATTTTATCCTTTTTTATGGGATAGTGTTGTATAAAAATACTATAAAATCATATAAGCAGCTTCGTTTCAATTCTCACTAAATATAATTTTAATTTTAACTTTCAGTCTGAAGACCTAATTATGTGTCGGTTGATGGTCCCTGACTTCTCAAACCAGGCTGCCTATCTGTACACCGAAAGTGCTGTCTATGTATGCTCCACAGGAACTGGGAAATTTTCTCTTCCTCAGGAGAAAATTGTCTTTAGTGCACAAGGTACAGTAGCAGCTTTTGTTGTTGTTTTTGTTTTTTTGTTTTGTTTTTGAGACAAAGCCTTTCTGTGTAGTACAGGCTAGTGTTGAACTCACTGTGTAGCCAAGGCTGACCTCTCACAGGGCTCCTCCTGCCTCAGCCTTCCAAGTACTGGGACTACATGTATGTGCTACTGTGCCTGGCTTGTTAGCAGCTGTAGAAGGCATGCTCAGGGAACTCATTGGTTGGTAATTCTTTTTCCATATCTGTAGCTTTAAGCCTAACATTTTCAGGTTTACTGAAGCATTTAATACCATATAGGCAGAGCTGATACCACAACTCGATTGAGAAAATCAAAATGGTAGTAGAATTCCCAAATATTTATATTTATAGGCAAAAATAATAATAGTAGAATTCCCATTTATATTTATATATATTTATATTGATGGGCAAAAATAATATTTTTCCTGAGGAGAAGACCAAAAACAAATGAAGTAGTTGCTTATCCTGATTAGTTTCCGAGTTGATATTCTCTAAACCAGTTTGTCCAGACCTTGCAAGAAGAGTCCAGGTGCTGGACTCAGGCATGGAGCTCAAGGTGGGGAGGACTAGCCAGAAAAGTAGATAAGCCAGGTATCTGTTCTAATCGGGGCTCTTGTCTAGTGGATTGCTCAGAGGACAGCTGGGAAAGGCCACAGCTTGGATCTGGGTGTTCCTTGTCCTAGGCCAAAGCCTAGAAGACAAATAGATGAGACCTTACTGCGACGCTCAGTGGGCCTGGGCCCCTCCCTGGCTGATCCAGGAGACACAGTCAGTTAAGCAAGGGGGCACTGCAGGATTGAAGGAACTGCTATCTTGAGCTATGCAGGATGAATATTTTCTCTGGGACTTTAGTCTACTCCCTGCTGTCTTACAAGGACAGCTTTTCTTAAAAGTAGGACACAGAATATACATCTTCCTATAGCAGCAGGTATAGGATTTGGTTCTGCATTTAAAAGCTGAGTTCAAGGTAGGAGTAATATTGTAAAGAGTGAATGAACGTGACTGTTTTCTTCAGGATGGTGGGTTTCAGAAAGATGTGTTGTTTTCTTTTTAGGAGATGGCATTTTGGGTGCTGGCTCCTGTGGCAGTGTTCCCATCCTTTTCTCTAGAAACAGTGGCCTAGTGTCCATCACATCAAGGGAAAGTGTGTCCCTCTTAGCAGAAGACATGGAGGAATCCTTGGCCTCTTCAGTTACTGGACCAGGCAATGAGGTTGGGTGGTTTCTTAAGATGTTTGAACTTTTTTTTTTTTTGTCTTTTTGAGATAAGGTCTCACTATACAATTCAGGCTGGTTTTGAGCTTGCTTTGTAGCCCAGGGTGGTCTGGAACTTGCAGTGATCCACATGCCTCTACCTTCTAGGTGCTGGCATTGCAGGCATGTGCTACCATGCCTGGCTTGACTTTTGTTTTTATAAGAATATTTCACACAAATGTTTCACAGAAGCCAGTTTTAAGATTTAAGATGAAAATATTGATTGATTGATTGATTGATTGATTGATGTTGGTAGAACTAGGGATTGAAATCCAGGGTCTTTGTACTGAACTATATTCTAAACCTTTTTTTTGGCAACATCATCTTACTAAGTTACTAAATTGCCCAGGCTGAGCTTCAATTTATGAGCCTCCTGTCTCAGCTGCCCAGAGTGCTGGGATTACATGCTTATACCACTGTGCCCATCAGAAAGCGTTCATTTTTGTTTTAATCCCCTTCATCCTTTGATCTTTCCCAGAGCAGCTACTTTTACGTCTCTTAGTTCTATTACTTTCCTCTGCATTTCTAAACACTATTTGCATGTTGCTGTCTCCTGAGTTACCAGTCTTAAAGATGAAGGCTTGGGATAATTTATACTTGTTTCTGTTTTTGCCATACCAATGTAAATGTTTTCCATTATAATAATAATGTGAATATTAGTTTTGTTTTGCTGAGCCTGGTAATACACTGATTGCATTTCCCACATCACAGTCAAATGACATTGTTTTATACTTGGATCATTTGTCTTAAATGTCTGAGTTTGTCATCCTACATCCCTCAGCAGCTCTGTAAGACACTTCCAAGTGTGGTTCTTCCTGTGTTTGGATCTCAGGAAACTATCTGCATAGCTGTGACCCTGAAGCCTTCATCTGCACTGTCCTTAACCCCCCAGGGCCTACCCATCTGTCTATCTCCCTTCTCTCCTTTTCCCTCCCCCGCTTCCTCCCTCTCCTCTCTTTCTTGTCCCCGTCCCCTCTCCTTTCTTTCTTTTTCTGCTATGGGGAATGAACCCAGAGCCTTTGCATTGAGCTGCATCCCTGGCCTTTTTATTTTATGAGTCAGGATCTTGCTAAATTGCTAAGGCTTGGCTCAAACTTGTAATCCTCTTGCCCTTAGCCTCCCACAGTGCTGAGATTATAGCTGTGTACCTCCATGTCTAGCTTTTTGTTTTCTAAAATCTTTTCCTGAAGTCTAAAAATAATATTGTTTGGGTATATTCCTTTTTTTTTTTTTTTTTTTTTGACTTTGAAACGGAACTATAATCAAGTTTAAAGACATAAATGTCTTCAAATTTACATAGGTGCTCTAAAATGGAAAAGCAACATATTCTGTTAAAACTCAACATTTTGAAATCTTATAATGTTTTTAGTATAGACAGTAATATTTTTAAAGGAGTTAATGAAAATAAAAGGAGAGAAAGGCAGGAGGAGGAAGAAAGGAATGCAAGAAGAAACTTCTTATGTCTTGAAAATAGGTAGTTCCATTTTGAATAGTATTCAACATAGTCTATTTTTGTAATTCAAAATGAAGTGACTTGGTACAGTTTCTACAGAAAGTAAAATTTTTAAACTTTGTTCTGTAATCATGGTTATGTTATAATGCTGCTGTATGTTCTGAAGCTGCCTTACGGTATTTCATTTCTTACAAGTTTTTCTGAATCCTTGTTTAATCTTGTAATCACCCATAGGCTTAATAGTATATGTTGGTTTTCTTTGTTTTGTTTTGTTTTTTTGTCTTTTTGAGACAGAGTCTTGCTATGCAGTTCAGGCTGGCCTTGAGCTCACTTTGTCGCTCAGGTTGGTCTTGAACTCACAATGATCCTCCTGCCTCAGCCTCCCAAGTATAGGCATGTGCCCCATGCCCAGCAGTAGTATATGTTGTGTTGAGCTGTATAAGTACAAACCTATGAAAGATTGTGTTGGTCATGATGAAATCTCCTTTTTTATTTATTTTTTATTTTTTGGCAGAAGTGGGGATTAAACCCTGAACCTCTAGCTCTTTTTAATTTTTATGTTGAAACAGAATTTCACTAAGTTGCCAAAGGTGGCCTTGTTCTGGTCTTGTGAGTACCTGGAATTAGAGGCATATTTCACCATAGCTGGCTTTACTCAGGATAGAAACCTTTTGAGGCTGTGGTTAATTGTTGAGTTCTGTTTGTCGAGTTCAATAAATGTATGAGTGTATGAACAAGTCTTTTAGATTATTTATTTATTTATTCATTCATTCTTCATTCTTTTTCGTACCAGGGATCGAACTCAGGACTTTGCACTTGCCAGGCAGATACTCATTAGATGATTTAATAGCAAGCTTGTGTGTAAGATGGATCCAGTTCATTCTTGAGTAATTAGAAATGTTCTCATTCCTTCACCTATAAACTGTAGCTTATTTCTTTGCAGAGTATGGTGTTTGAGACCACAAAGAATGAAACCATAGCACAGGAAGATAAAACAAAGCTGCTAAAAGCTGCCTTTCTGCAGTACTGTAGGTATGGCCCATCTTTTAAGATCCAGGTTTGCAACATGCCTGGATACATTCTACTGACACATACAGCAGATCGAGTGATGGGGAGAGCAAGTTGGAGGAGTGATACTACCAAGAAGAGTGGGCTTTTCGGGTTTTTTGTTTTGCTTGTGCCACTGAGCTATGTCACCAGCCCAAGAGGGCTTTTCTGAACATTGGTGATTTCATGAAGTTACTCTGAACTTAGAAGCTACAGGAGGTATGAACTAGGCTGGGAAAACATCTGATCTAACATACTGCACATCATAGAAAGCAGTGAGCCATTGAAGCTGGCAGTCTTGAGGCTGAGCTGCAATGTCTTTCATGCATGATATCCAAACAAATAAACTTCAGATGAAATTTTGTCACTGTTATAAAATAACTTAATGATATGAAAGCTACTTAATGATTTGCTGGCTTGTTAGTTTTGCTGCATACAAAATCACCATAAAACCTAGTGGCCCCCGAATTTTGTGGCTTAGATTCCTTGGTTTGGCCGTTTGAGATTGGGTGTAGATGGCAATTGGACCATTCCCAGCTGTGCTTGCTTCTGGTGGCCGGGGGCCAGGCTGGCCATTCTTAGCTAGGCTCATGCACTTTTCCAGGACCTTGGTGACCAGCACTCTGGTGGCCTCTCGAGCATGTTGACATTGGAGCAGGTGATTGGTCACAGTGGAAGCATCCTATGAACTGCAGGCCGTTATGCAGCATCCCTGGCCTCTTCCCACTAGAGGCCAACAGCACCTTTCCCACTTCCTCCTCATCCACATACATGGCCAAGTGACCCTGAGAGTCAGAATTGGTTGATAACACTTTGAAGTTCTATCCAGTTTGTTTTTTGCTAAAGTAGTGTTATTGTTTTTATAGCATGATTTCTTTAAAGTTACCTTTTGTATTATTTTGCTTTTCACTTTTAATTCAAAAAATATGAATGGAAAATCTTTTGTTCATCAGAGTTTGGGGAAACTCACCCTGTAATTACTTACCCTGTCACCTTTGTATTGCTGGAACCTATAGTCCAGTTAGGTCTCCAGCTTTGTCCTGGCCATTCATTCTCTCAGGAAGTTTTTCTGTACTTCTCTTGTGAGCTCTGTCCGATTCTACCAAGAGATCATTTCAGACCTTTCCTGGTCATTTCAAGCCTCTTCTTCCAAAGTTGCTGCCCATAGACTTGTTTACTCCATCGTCTGAGATGCTACCTGGGCTTGTCCACAGGAACAGAGGGTGCCTTGGTGCTATTGCAGCTCCAGTCTGCCCAGTGAGGTTTGCTGATATCCTGTTAGTCAGAGCCAGGCTCAGAGGCGGGTCCACAGTGGGAGGGCACTGTGGGTGAACTCAGATTTCAGTTTACCACTGCATATTACCTTCCTTAAAAGTGTAGTCAAATCATGGTTAATACGCAGGAAGCTTGTGTTCCAGCCCCTGCACCCCACCCTGTTGTGATCTGTGAGACAGTGGACAGATTGTATAACATTCCTGTTCTTCCTTTACACTGGGTTAGCTGGGGTAGTTCAGCATGTTTTTATTTTTAAGAAACATTCAGAATTACTCCCTCCATTTCCCCTAGTCCCCAGGTCATGACTCTGTAACCTCATTTGTGGTGACATCTGATGCACTGCACTGTTACTGAAGGAATAACAGACTCAAAGGTGCTTTCCCAGTTCTACAGTTATCTGCCTCTTAATGATTTGCTGAGCTTAGTTCTTGTCCAGAAGAGGGCACCATTAGACAAGATTTTATCTCTATTTACTAAACAGTACTGTAATTTTGTTGCATGGTTCAGTCTTACCAGAAAGGTTTGGATTATTTATCTTGGATATGTTTATCACTTATTTATTTATTTATTTATTTGTTTATTTTTGGTGCCAGGGATTGAACTCAGACCTGGCACCTGCCGGGCAGGTACTTACTGAGCTAAATCCCTAGCCCCTCATTTATTTATTTTTGAGACAGGGTCTCATTGTGTAGTTCAGGCTGTCCTCAAACTCACAGGAATCCTCCTACCTCAGCCTCCTGAGTGCTGGGATCACAGGTACACCACACCTAAAAAATTTCTCCTTCTATTACAGTTCTATCAGATGTAACTAGTTACCATAGTCATTATATCAATTTCTTGTGACTGTCATACAAATTACCCTAAACTTGGTGACATAGAACAATAGAAGAGTATGGTATTGTGTCACAGCTGTGGAGACCAGGAGTCCAAAATCAAGGTGAAGGCAGGCCCTAGGGAAGGATATTCCATGTGTGTCTCTTTGTTTCTGTAGGTGTTTGGCTTAAATGTCCGTTGTTCCATTTCTGCCACCATTATCACATGGCTTCGTCTTAGTGTAGCTGTCTGTACACGACCTTCTTAAAGGGCACCATTATTTGATTTAGGTCCTACCCCAGTCCCAGTCTTAATTGTATCTACCAAAATTTCATTTCCAAGTAAAGTCACATTCTGTGACTGTCAGTGTGCATGCATGGGGTTGTGGAAATGCTTTCCATCCTAGTGTGGTCAGTGTGAGACGTTCTGTGGGAACATTATGAGACATGGAAAGGAGTCCCTTCCCAGCCCTGTGAAGAGGGCATACCCTTCACCCAGTGTGTTCAGTGTGAGGTGTCCTGGAGGGCTATTAGACGTGGAAAGAGATCCCTGGGCTTAGCCTGGGTGTTACCTGGTCCTCTTAGCAGAGTTGCTGCTTAGACCCCACTGTAAATTTCACATATAATTATTCTTTGGGACTCAGCCAGGAATCTTAAAACAGTTGATTCGTCACAATAGAATAGCAGACATGTTAAATCAGAATTTTTCAACCCAGTTTTTGCAGTACCTTCCTAATTAGGTTATCTCACTCCTGTTTTATTTGCCATCTCACTCCCTTGGTACTTCATAAGAGTTAGGATGATTTTTGGAAAACTAGAAGAGATCATGACTCTTCCTCATTGCCTCACCATGGTTCCTGGGATCAAGTATAAATTTTTAATATGGCTTACAGCACTGTGCGTTCTCTGATGTTTTATTTCTCACTTCTTAATGTGAGTCCTAGCTGGCTCCCTTGGACTCATGAGTACCCTGGTTGTCTTCTAATGTCCCTGCCTCTTCTCTCCCGGGGCAATTGCTACCTTTTCAGGGCTGCAGGTCCCTCACAGGATAGCTCACTCACTGACTGGCAGGCACATATGTTCCTGCCACATCCTCCTGTCTGCTCTAAGACGGCCCCTCTGTGGCTCAGTTGTCCTGTCCTGATACTTCTCACATATTTGTGTCACAGTTTAGCTGTCTTGACTCAGGAGTCCTGACACTCGACTTTCTAAGGCCCAGTACTGATTTCAGTGTCTTGTTTTTCATTCTGTGTCTAGGACCTTGCACATTCTAAGTATTCAGTGTATTATTAATGACCGTATGATATTTTCTCCCTTTTAATTGCTATTTAGCAATATTTTGGGCTAAAATGTCCATATGGGACTTTAATTTCACAGTTTTCTGGGGGAAATATTTTGCCTCCTTTCATGCTTTTGTTTTCTGTTTCTTTTTTTTTAAAGACAGCATCTCACTTTGTAGTGCAGACTGGTCTTGAACTCTCTTAAGTACCTTAGGCTGCTATCAAAGTTGCAGTGATCCTCTTGCCTTAGCTTCTCGAGTACTGGGATCATCAGTGTGTGCCACCACACTAAGCTTGTTTTCCAATTTTATTTCAGGAAAGATTTGGATCATGCTCAAATGATGGTGGATGAACTATTTTCTCACTCCGATTTAGATTCTGATGCTGAATTAGACAGGGCTGTCACCCAGATCAGTGTTGACTTGATAGATGACTATCCAGCTTCTGATCCACGGTGGGCTGAATCTGTTCCTGAAGGTAAGGAGACTGTGATTTTATTGTATGGTGGAACAATGTTTCTCAAAGCACATTTATTAAAGGGCTATAAGTATGTTATAGTAGATTTTGAAAAGCACCCAGGATAGATCTAGATAGTAAAGAGACTGATGCAATACTGGAACAAATCTCAATTATTCTTTCTCAGTTAGATTACTTTGGGTTCTCAGCATTTTACTTTTTTTTTTGCTACCAGAGATTGAACTCATGACTGCGTGCTTGCAAGGCAGGCACTTATGCCACTGAGCTAAATCCCCAGCCAGCATTTTACATCTGAAAGGAACTTGATGTAGGTAGGCACTTGATACTTACTTGCTCTAGATTAAGTAATTTTGGCATAATCATTATATTTGGCTAATAGAATTTACACATTCTCCTAAAAGGAGCAGGGAACAAGTCCCAGTATATAGAAGTGGCCACATTATGTCCTCCTGCCTGTCCCCAGACAACTAGCCCTTACCTCTGCAACACTGAGGCCACTCTGCAGTTCCTGAGCTCCAGCAGACTGACTCAAATGAACATTTCTTTCCTTCATGATCCTGATTCAAGTAAGTCTGCTCAGCATCAATAAGAGTGAGGAAAGACAGTATCAGTCCTTCTTGGAATGATACAGTGATTAAACTAACCTTTGTAGTATACTTTTTGATTTGAATAAATGCACTATTCATTACATGAACACCCCCCCCCCAAGTTTCCTCTAAATTTTAAAACTCTTGAGTAACGGATACAATTTTACTGAGGAACCAGGCATGGTAGCGCCTTCCTATAATCTCAGCACTTGGGAGGCTGAGGCTTTGAG
Source organism: Hydrochoerus hydrochaeris (assembly GCA_004027455.1). NCBI lineage: Eukaryota > Metazoa > Chordata > Mammalia > Rodentia > Hydrochaeridae > Hydrochoerus > Hydrochoerus hydrochaeris. The sequence goes on from PVLA01002414.1 coordinate 250,761, forward strand.
TTCACAGCTAGCCTGGGCTACATAATAAGTTCAAGGACAGCCCGAACTATATCAGACACACTGTCTCAAAAGAAAAAAATTTTTACTGATAAGTTGTTACTTTCCTCTTTTTAAATTTTTTTTTTTTTAATTTACTAGCAGTGATTATTCTAAACGCTTCATGGTTGGGGTTTCATCTCTAACAGAGGCCCCTGGGCTCAGCAACACCTCACTGATCATTCTTCACCAGCTGGAAGACAAAATGAAGGCCCACTGTCTCCTCATGGACTTCCTTCACCAAGTAAGAGTGTGTTTTAGGCTCCCACAGTTTCAACCAGGTCTGTTGCTGCCTTTTAGTCTCTCTACCAGTAGAGTGTCCCTGCTCTCTATCTACGGTGTTACCTTGGGTAGGACCTGATTTGTGGCTCCCATCTTCTGTGACCAGGAAGGAAAGCTGCATTGAAAATACAGTTGAAAGAAGAAAAGTACTATGTTTCAGCTTTTTTTTTTTTTTTTTTTTGTCATTTCAGCTTTGACACTGTCATATCCCTGGAACCTGCTCTTTTTAAAAACCAGGATTTCATTCAGATTTTTCCTGTGTGTGTTTATGCAAAAACTTAGAGTTTTATATTGTTAGGAAGAAAACAACATTGGTCAAAATAAAGTGCAGGCCAGTCCAGATGGAAGGGATGGAGAAGCTGGGTCTTTCTCCTGATGGGGTAGAGGGCAAAGTCACATTGTAAGAGGGTGTGCATGCTGGGTGTGGGCAGCTAGCACACCTGGGGCACACCCTTTGATCAGAGGCCACAGCTATCAAGGGCTGGGACCTTGTGTCATCTCTTGGCCCAACTTTGTCAGCCAGAGATCCTTTCAGTCTGGCAATGTCTACCAAAGTCTGAAAACACCATTCTGGCTCTGCCCTGTATGTTCATATTTACAGCTTACTTCATGATTGGGAAGCATTTGCATTAATGGTCACTCAAATACATGTCACTGAATCATCTGTCTAAGGAGATACTTTGCAGTGGAGGGCTTTTATGTCCTCAAGGCAGTTGATCATCAGCCAGGTGCATTCTCACTCTGAAGTGGGTAGGAGAGTGATGGCAGCGCCTCAGAACTCTTGGCTGCTGGTGTGGAGGAAGCCTGTGTGCCCTGTGTGGAGGGGCGGGGCAGGGCCAGCCCGGTCTTCCTGTGTGTCTGTGTGTCAGCACGCAGCTGCACTTCAGAGCACTGCATACAGGTGTTGGGAGGCCTAAGAACAGTGCCTAAGAGGTTTTTGAAGGAACCAGGAAGTGAATTCAAGTCATGAAGACAAATGCTTTGGCTTTTTTTTCAATTTTTATTTTTTATTAGTGTATGTTTGCAGTCCATAATGATGACATTTCTCATGGAGGAATGTACATGTACATAACACATCTTAAACTACCACCCCACCCCCACCTCTTGGTCTCCTTAGCTTTTGTGAAAAATAATCAGGTGAATAGGTTGAATGAATTAAGACAGATTGATTCAGGGAAATATTTCACAGTCATTAAAAACAGTATCTAAATGTTGTGAAAAAGTAAGATACTTTCAGACCAGGGATTTAGCTCTGTGGCACAAGTGCCTGCCTGGCAAGCGCAGGATTATAAATTTAATCCCTGGTACCAAAAAAGAAAAAGATACTCTCATATTTAACAAGGTTTCAAAAGGGAACCCACTAGCATATAAATACCACAGAAGCAGAGAGAGAAATGAGTTAGAAAACAGATCACTTGTTAAAAGAATTGTATTTTAATGTGGAAAATTATCATTTATGTTGTGTCTTAGTTGCTTCCCGGTTCCCGATACTATAATGTTTGATGAAGTTAGGACACTCAGAAAAACTCCTAGATTGTAGTGACCCAGCAGAAATGGGTGTCATTAAATCAGAAGTAGGAGGAGAAAGGCCTGAAGACTCTGTCCCCCTAAGACTTTTGGTTGTAAAGTCAGCCTTTGGAGATGGAACCTGTTGAGTTTCTAGTACCTAAAGGTCTGGAATTCAGGCAAATTCATTGGTGTAGATGGAAAAGAACAGTTTGGCCACTTTTATAATCATGAGCAGCAATTCAAGAAATTTGTTTAGGTGGAGACAACAGTCATGGATAGAAACTGGGAGAACCCTGACAGGAACAGCCACATCTCCTCAGGGGTGTTATTGTGTGCCGGAAACAGCTGGAAAGAGCAGCTGGAGGTCTGGTGGGAGAGCCCAGGGCTAGAGGAGGGGAAGGCTGTGAATGCTTAACAAGAACATGTGCCTGTCTTCTGTGAGGTCGGCTTGTTTGCACGCCTGGACACTTCTCCAGTCCGAGGAACACTGATGGCAACTCGGCTGCTGCTGTGTGAGCACGCAGAAAAGCTGTCGGCCACCATCGCTCTCAAGAACCACCACTCGCGACTGCCAGATCTTGTGAATGCGGCCATTCTGATTGCTCTGAACAAGAGGGAGTGTGACATCCCTGGCAGCCTGACTCCTGCAGACGTCTTCTTTCGTGAGGTCAGACTTGTAATCATTTGTGCCTTCCCTTTGCGGAGCTGTGCTGTGTGCTTGTCATCACCAGGCAGACCAGAGAGAGGACAAACTAAATCTTGAAATTTTAAGTTGTATTGTCTATTTTCTGGATACTCTCACTGAGAAGTGTCCCTCACTTCTGTAAGCAGAGCCTGTGCAGCTGACTGAGAAGGCTCCCTAGTTCCTTTGTATGCCTGAGGTTTCCTTTGTCTCTCCACGTCCTCTATGGGCTCTTCCACAGGAAGCTGGCCTCCTTGTGGGCTCCCGTGCCTCTGGCCTCCCGTAGGATGTGAGGAGTGTGGGGCGCTGCATAAGGCAGAGGGTGGAGTAACCATTCTCCCAGCTTTTTTGCTCACCTGCATCCATAGCACATTGACCGTGCCTATTGTCAGAGATGCTGCTTCTGTCTAGCCTCCTGCCTCTGCAGTCTGGTACCTATTCCCTCTCCACATTCCTCCTAGCTGGGAGTCCTCCCAGGAGTGCTCCTCCCTTCTGGGTCCTTAGTCTTACCCCCACCTCAGTGAGCAGCTGTTCCGCAAAGCTCTTCTTCGCACCCTACTAAAGTCCTCTGTTTCCAAGCTAGGCTCATTTTCAGATGAGAAGAAAGCTCAGCTGTAAATTTGGAGGGAGAAAAGATTCAGATATCAGCCAGCAAGTGGCAGCTGGACACTGTTAGTAATATAGTTCCTGCTTTTGTGTGATGCCCCACAGCCTAGTGGGGTGATGAGGCAGACCATGCCCCCTTCCTTAAAGAAGTGTGATTAGGCTTATTGCCACTTGTCTGGACCAAGACTGTAGAGCCAAGTTCTGAGCCCAGTCCTCAACTCTGCTCTTGCATGTGCAAAGCTCAGTTCTGGCGCTTGTTGTCCTTTAACTAGGCCTGTCTTGTTTCCCTTTGCAGTGGTGTCTGATTTAGACACAGAGCCAGCTCTTCCCTCAGTTTTGAAATTTGGAATTTTCCCGTACAATCGAGGAACTTCTGGGTGACTCAAAATCTAGCTCCTTTAGTCTGGCTGGGTTACATTTAACAGGCCTCCTTTCTTCAGTGTTTGAGGTACCATAACCTAGGTTCAGGTTTTTTGTTTCTCCCATAACTATTTTAGATGTGGCAGTATTGTCACACAGAACCGGCTTGGAGAGGGCCTCCCCACTTTGCCTGTCTGCAGTCTGGGAAGTTTCTGGTACCACTTGGAGTTCAGTGCCTGAGCTACAGGCTTTGTTGGGATGGCCTGTGAGCAGTGTTTTAAACCAGAACACACACATGGTAGACCAGAGGTGTTTCAAGATTTCCTTTATAGTACTTCTTTTATATTAGGTAGGCATTCCTTGGTATGCACAAGTTCTTTATTATAAGACCAGCACACTCTCTTCCTAGATACCAAATCAAAAAGTTCTATATATAAAATTGGCATATAACTTCCACTTCTCCTCTTACATACTTTTATCTCTTGATTGCTTATAGTATCTAATACAATGTAAATGCTGTATAAGCAGTTGTTACACCATATTGTTTAGTGAATAATTTTTAAAAAGGTCTGTGTATGTTCAGTTCAGACACAACCCATTATAGGCCTACCCACATATAGTACACTTCAACAATGTAACTTTTCTTCCAGTGTTTTTTAATCTGAGGTTGGTTACATCTGTAATGTGTAACCTATGGGTAGGGAGAGCCAAATGATTGTGATTTCATTGTATTTTTCATGTTAACAGTATAAAAAATTCTTATACCTAATTTCACAAATTTAATGTGCTGATGGTTTCTGATTTGGGCTTTTAGGATGCTCTGGTAACATCAGAAGTACACAAGGGAGAACAAGGCTTGCCAGGCAGAGTGGTATTGTGTGGGCCACGTTTCACATGTGTACATCTTTTGTTCTGTCTGCAAGTTTGTGTGGTCATGAAGGATAGCAAGTCTGATTTCTTTATTCTGAGTGTTCGGTCCTATAATATACACTTTTCAGTAAAAGGGGAAGCTTAACTGAGTCTGGGAACTGGAAATGAGTTTCTATGCCTAAAGCTTTTTTGCAGTTATCTCCATGTGTTAATGACCAAAAAATAGAAGAGTTAAAGTTACGTATTTAGTTCATTATATTGTTACTGCTGTTCTACAAACATTTCTGCTGTATTTGATATTTTATTTTATCTTTTTGAGATAGAGTCTTGCTATGTAGTTCAGGCTAGTCGGATTGAACTCATGACCTCGTGTTTGCCAAGCAGGCACTTAAGCTAAACCCCTGGCCCTCTGCTGTATTTGAAAGGGAGGAATTCCTCAAAGAAAAACTAGGAAATCTATTATTTACATCATTATTTTATTCAATTTGTTTGTAGTCTTATGTCATAAAGTAGTATTGTTGTAGCAGTGCTATATAAAGGTTGCATTGAGTGCCTACAAATAACAGTATTTCTAAGAGTATAGATTTATTTTAAATGAAAGTATTAACAAAGACTATTTTAATTCTTGTGAATTCATCTTAATATTAAATAGAATAAAATACTTAATAGTTGTAATTCAAGTTTATTTCAGTTTAATCCTGTGAATAAACTTGTTGAGAGCTTGTTTATATTTTAATAGAAACCGTGAATCATCAGGTATTTGGATAGATGTAGCTACATATATTGGAAATGAAAATTTATAGATGTTTTATCATTAGGGCAGTGTAAAAAGGTCAAATGAAGGATATGATAAAGGTTGGTTTAAAAGTAATTTATGATTAGGCATTACACCTTTTTTATTTATTTATTTGTTTGTTTCTTTATTTATTTATTTTTGGGTGCCAGGGATTGAACTCATAACTTCACACTTGCCAGGCAGGCGCTTAAGCCACTGAGCTAAATCCCCCAACTACATCTTACTTTAGAACAAATATAATTTACAGAAATTATACAAGTCATTTTTGTCAAATATTAACACGTATTTAGCAGTCTCTTTTTTTTCTTTTAATTTAAACAGTATTTCAATTGTAATAACTATCTCTGGTTATGAAAAAAAAAGTATCAGATACCTTTTTGGAATTTAGCATAATTAACAAATGTCCTAATAATTCTTAACTACACAATATTTTAAGTAGAAAAATGCTAATTTTAAAAGTTTGGTACTGGTTCTGTGATTTATGTACATGTGTTAACTGGTCTCTCATAGGCACCCAAACTAAAAATCGATCGTATTAAGCACTGTAAGATAAAGACAAAACCTAATCACCTTTTAACAAAAATTGTATATAACACTTCCAAATATCAAAGATACCATTTAGTGGTTTAACTGCCTGGTACAAAATACTAAACAAAGTACATTTCCTGGATTATTTTTCACTTGTAGTCACTCTGTTATTCAACTTAAGGATTTCTGATAAGTAAAACCTACATTGCAGTTTTCTTAGTGTGGACTATTCCATTCCCCCCATTACATACTTAATTTTCTCCCCCATTGCCACCACACCACCACTGTAGTACTGTATTATTAAAAACATTAAATGAGTAATTTCAAATGATGTACAGCTCCTCATACAAAAAAGATGTTTTATAGTCACATACTTCAAAAAGTAATTGCATTCAAATAACCTGATGTATCATACTTAACAATTGTAGAACCATGGTTTTTGACATATGTCAATTTTTATAAGTTAAGCAAATGTGAAATGCTAAAAGATGTGAACAGCTGTTCTTCTGTTTAAGTGTTCTGTTTAAGACTACCACAAAATTCACCTAGTGACTATTTTTTTAGTTAACATAACCAACCTATAGTACAGAATGCTAAGTCATAAAGTACAAATCCAAGGAAGGTAATACCTTTACTAAGTTAAAAACTTTGGCAAACCAGTACAGTATTCTTCAATACAATAAAATAATATTTCCATTGGAATGATAATTTTCACTACAAAAATATCTAAGTACCAATTCAAAACACTGTTGTTTTTAGCAGAGCAAGTTATTTTATACAGATTGATGTCTTTTGCAGCTTTATAATTTCTTCTTTTAAAGAGAGCTCTTCAAGCACACAGTTCTAGTTTGCAACAGTCGAGGCAACTGTTTATACCTAGGAGGTGGCTCTTCTTCATTTTAGGGTTGGTCCACAGCCACGGAGAGTCCCAGTGTCTGAAAGGCTTTAACATTCAACCTTAAGAGGACTCACTGTCAATGCCAACTTTTAAAAAAATGGTTACATTTTCACATAAATACTAGAATCCTAATAAATAGTCATTTCAAGTCATACTAACATCAGATGATCCCTGTGATTTAGAACCCCTATATCTTAATGTTTTGATGAAAATCACATAGCCTTACTCCAGTTTACCAAAAAGAAATTCTACCTAAAATATAGTTGTATTTTTTAAATAATAAATAAATTTATTGTCAGCTTGGAGAGACCTGGTACTGTATGTCAACTCTTATCATTTCTCTGTGAAGAGTGCTGCTACCATTGGTCCTTATGCTTCCTCTTGCTGAAGCTGCCAGTTCTTCAGTTTCAGCATTTACTTTATGTATTATCCATTGCTTTGCTTCTTGGCCTTTATTAGCATTGAAGATATTGTGCTTGCCACCAGTTTTTCAAGGTAACTGCTGAGGCTGACTCCTTTCACTGTGATTATGGCTTCCTGAGTCAAAATAGTTTTTTCTGGATCCTGAAGGTGTGGTTTGTATATACATCTCTCATCTACTGAAACTGTATTTGTAAATGAAATATTAGTAGATTTAAGTTCCATTAGTAGATTTAAGTTCCACTTGATCCTCTACAGGATCAACTACAGAATGTTGTTGCACATATATTTGGTTCTTGCTGCACCAATAATGTACTTCACAGAGGAAGGCAGTCCCCATTTGTGCTGAGAAGTCTGTGGCCATGCAGCTTTCCAGAGGGATCTGTATATCTGTCCAGCACATTAACTCTGACTACACACAAGGTTTGGGTATTTCTACATTGCAGCTTTTGTAACAGTTCGCACGGATGGTCAAATACATGCTCCGAAGTCCAATCTTCATAGTACAGTGGCCTGCTCAGTGTTTGGGTGGTACTAGAGGACAATGAGGCACAGAGTATAAATTTTAAAATCTACTTGGTAACACTAGGCTTTGACTGCTTATTAGACATAGTCATTTGTGTGCTCTAACTTGTAAAATTTAGGAAATTAGAATTCTCTTGGTTTTTACATTTATCACCACCATGAACTGCCAATAAATTTTCTCCCATCTGATAATCGAAGGATCTAGCTTACTGAGTAAGTGGTCATCACCAAGACTTTGTGGTAAGCAGTGGCCCTTGTCTGTCCACAGGTGTCCCAGATGGATACCATCTGTGAATGTCTGCTGGATCATGAAGAGCAGGTTCTGAGGGATGCACCGCTCGACTCTGTCGAATGGGCCGAGGTGGTAATCAACGTCAACACTATTCTCAAGGTGCGGTCTGACCCAGGAGCGCAGAGCCAGGAGAGGAAGAAGGCGCTTCCTTAGTCCTGCTCTGAATTGCCAGTAATTTATAAGGGCTTAGCTATCTGTTAACTCCAAAAAGTTAGAAAAATACTCATTTTATTAATCAACTAACAAATATTTTGAATGTTTGCCTTCTGGAAATTATACACTTCTGTGGTCCTAAGTTTCTGTTAGGTAGAATAAACCTTTTATTTGTAGAGGCATGTTTCTGTCATTGGAAAAGTATTAGTGTTTATGCGTCTCTTTCGCTTGCTCAGCTGCCCGGGCAGGTCTTGAATCCTGAACTTGAGCAGTCCTTCCACCTCAGCCTCGCAAGTGTTTTTAGGCCTGTGCCACCAGGCCCAGCTTCTAGTTCCTTTTTTTTTTTTTTTTTTTTTTTTTTTTTTTTTTTTTTTTGTCTTTTTGAGACAGGGTCTTGCTATGCAGGTCAGGCTGGCCTTGAGCTCACTTTGTAGCCCAGGCTGGTCTCAAACTCACAACAATCCTCCTGCCTCAGCCTCCCGAGTACTGGGATTACAGGCATGAGCCACCATGCCTGGCCCAGCTTCTAGTTCTTAATTGCTAAAAATTTGCTTTTGCATTATTAAAAGGCTTTATTTAATTTCAGCTTTTAGACTTCTTAGTTTTGATTTTCCTTCTTCAATTGTTACACCTTTCCAAAATTGAAGTTAAATTGTGGAATAAAACAAATTTCAGAAGCAGAAAGAACTAAACAATGCTGAATATTTTATCAGTAGACTTTGGGTTTCAGATTGTCTTCAGCAACATGGTGTTCCATTGCATCCCACTTGTATAACGTAACACATTTGATTTTCGCAGGATATATTGCAAGCTGCTAGTCACTATCGCCAAAACAGAAGCTCTTTGTATAGAAAAGAAGAACCACCAAGAAAAGAGCCTGAGTACATTCCATGGACAGGTACTAGACTGTTGCATTAAGAGTTTTTCAAAGTAGAGTTCTAATGGTCCATCGTGTTTGGAAGCTATTATTTCCCTAATACAGGTTTGTGAGTAAAATTAGAAAAAGCTTAAGTGTCATCTCAAAGTGAGCAGTTCTTGTCAACATCACTTTTATCCTTTGGCTACATGTATAGAGTTCCCTATTTGACTGATACTTACTATGCACCTACTAGGTTTTAATACAAAGTATAGAAAAGCAGATCTTGACCCTAGAGGAATGGGCTACATTTTATGTTGATTTAAGGTCACAAAGTAATTGGGGTAGCATTGAAGGCATTTAGGAAGAGGGAACCTGCTTACTTGATTGAACTGGCAAAATCCCCACACAAAACAAGAGTTCAAGGAGGGCAGGCAGGGTTAGCTGAACACTAATTTATCTTTCAGTAGCAGTGAAGAGACAGTTTCCAGGCATTCAGTCTTTTCTCCATCCATCACGGAACCCTTGCATACTAAGTTACCCCGTGTGACTTCACAGCTACCAGCAGTCCTGCCGGCATCCGAACAGCAATCATCCGCCAGCATGGGGTCATCCTGAAGACAGTTTACCCTCAGGTGGACAGCCACCTCCGGAACACCTTGACCGAGCAGCTGGTCATGCTGATTGACTGCTTCCTGGATAGTTATGTTTCACAGTTGAAGTCCCTAGACAAGTCCAGTGATCAAGAAAGATATGACAACCTAGAAATGGAATACCTGCAAAAAAGATCAGAACTCTTGTCTGCTCTACGTAAGTGCATAATATTTAGCAAGATCCATAAGTTTGCAGGATAGATGAAGGGGTTGCCTGACTGAAGTTGTGTAATCACTGTAGCAGGAGTAATACAAACGTAGTTAAGAGCTTAAAGAGAAGCAAACAAGTACAGCTTTGTGTTCCTGTATGAAGCCTTTTTTTTTTTTTTAAGTACTTACTGAATACTAAAATATGGATAAATTAACCTGGGCAGACTTGAAAGCACAGCATTGCTGGCCTTTACATGAATAAGCAGAGTCTGGTAAGGGCTGGTGAAGGGTACAGGTGGCATGGTGTGATGGTTAGCAAAGGCATAGTCCTCTTCAGCCCAGGCTCAGGTTCACAGAGGAAGGGCATTGTTTCTGACAGCAGTAATGAAACAGGGCAGTTTCTTGGCATCTTTACCAGGTGTGTGTGGACATGTAACAGAATGCTAGTAACTGGGAAGCTTCCATTCCATTAGTTACTCTTAGAATATAACATGAATAAAGATAAAATCTCAAGTGATATTTTCTGTTACATATTTAAGTTTTGCTAATAGGATTTTTTCCATTGATTCTTATTTCCAGTCACTTTAGGCCAGTACCCTTGTGCTGCTTCTCTAGCAGAGAAGTACTGTGACTTTGACATCTTGGTACAGATGTGCGAGCAGATGGACAACCAGACTAGACTGCAGCGCTACATGACCCAGTTTGCTGATCAGGTCAGGACACAGGCTATGTGGGTAGTGGGGCATGCTGTGGTGAGGCTTTGCCTCTTGCTGGGGCTTTGGGAATGAAACAACATTTTTTTTGTAATTAATGTAAATATGAAGATGCTGGTTTTCATATTGTGTTTAAGTTGGCAATTGGTTCTTTATTTATAAATATTACTGAGAGGTTCTCTAGCCTTTGCAAAATGCTAAACCTTTCCCTCTGTTCTTATTTAATGACGATGAGAGCACTTATGCACAGGGACATAGGAGATGTCTTGGGTTTGAACCAAGGACCCTGAGGAGCAGAGCATGTTGCTCATAAAGAGCTCAGATTTGCACACACTTGTAACTCCTTGTTCTTCGAGTTGGATGTCACTTGAGATTTTTTTTTTAATTTTATTTATTTATTTATTTATTATTTTTTTGGGAGACAGAGTCTCACTGTGTAGCCCAGGCTGACCTTGAACTTACAGTGATCCTCCTTACCCTTCCAAGGGCTGGGATTATAGGTGTGCCACCATGTCCAGCAAGGGTTTTAAATGAAGTTTCCATTTTGGCACTATTGGGGTGACTTAGGTTGCTCCTTAAGCCCATTTTATTCAGTGGGTTGAGTATTGTGTAAAAGGTGATTTTTTTTTCTCTACCAAAAAATAATATTAAACTCATAATCCCACCACCCAGAGGGAACCTTCCAAATACTGGATTTATAATCTTCCTGTTTTCTACTCTGTATCATAAATAAGTATGCTTTGTCAGTTGCCTTTTTTCACATAATCTCAGGTACATTAAATAGTCCACACCAATATTGCAGTTGTTATTTGTGAGACAGGATCTCGGTATAGTTTAGGCTGGCCTTTATTTCACTTTGTAGCTCAGGCTGTCCTTTAACTCATGGTGATCCTCCTGTCTAGGCTTCTTGAGTGTGGTTACAGCAACATTGCTGTGACAGTTTTTTATTGACTGATTTCTGGTTTTTAGGCCTAGCTTGTCCAGTATTCCACAGCAGTGCTAAACTAAATATTTCTGACATCATGATTTGGGAGGGGTAACAGGAATCGAACTGAGGACCTTGCACTTGCTAGGCAGGCACTTGTGCAGCTCAATTATATCCCCTGCCCTTTATCATGATTTTTAAAATTTTTTAAAGGTTCTAGTTGTCAACATAGTCTATTTTTGCATTTATTTTTCTTTAGCAGGTTTAATAGTTATTTTTGTGCTAATATCACACATTGTAGGACTGCTTTGGTTGCCTTTTTTTTTCTTTTTTTTCTTTGCCTTTTGAGACAGTCTTGCTATGTAGCCCAGGATAGACTCTCAGTCCTGCCTCAGCCTCCTAAGCACTGGGATTATAGGCCTGTACCACTGCACTTGGCTTGGATGCCTCCTATTCATGCTGCTTATTAGTCAGGGCTTTCTGCTTCTTATGTATAGAAGGAACTGTGAGAATATATTAAGGAACTATGGGAATGGAAATGGATGTTCTTTTCCTCCTTGAAGGGTCCCCTTTCCTCTTCCTCCCAGGCAGGTCAGGTGTGAGGCAGATCACTTGTGTATCAGGAATGGAGGTGGCCCAGCACTTGTCTCAACTTTTGTCACGTGCATTTTACTGCTGACCTCAGGTCTTTTAGGGAAGTTCTCATGTTGTAGCAGGATCCCTGCCTGGGTGCAGGTATCTCCTAAACTCAGCCTACAGGGTTTCTTCTCTAGCCCCACCTTCAGCAGCAGCCCAACATTCAGCATGTGTCCTGAAGGGCCTCCCTGGATTCCCTTGTGTCACCAAGTGCACATAGTCGACTTCATAGCACTGTCCTTGAAGGTCCCTTGTCCTGAGTCATCTGAGTCTTGGTGCTGTCCCATAGACAGAAATGTTACATATGTGTTGTCCAAAAGGAAAGAGATGCTGCACATGTGTGACTGTCAACTAGTTGAGAGGTCATTGTGCCTGAGGAATTGAATTTTTAATGTTATCAGTTTAAATAACAATATGTAGCCTGGAGCTCCTACACTGGCTGATGCATGTCAGATTCTGCCATGAATGACCCTGGCAGTCATGAGCAGAGTCCTTCTGAACCTGAGGTGATTGTCTTAGAAGTGTAAAAAATTGTTTCTTCCGTGTGGAAATATATTGTAATAGTAGGTAACAATATATTCCTAAAACAAATACAGGAAATTACTAGTTGAAAGATTTCTGTTTAGAGTCTTTGGAAGATATTTAGTAGTCTACTAATGTATTTTTAAAAGCTATATTACTAAATATTAATGGATTTTTGGTTTTGTTATTTGTAGAATTTTTCAGACTTTCTCTTCCGTTGGTATCTGGAAAAAGGAAAGCGTGGCAAGTTATTATCTCAGCCCTTGTCTCAGCATGGACAGTTGGCAAATTTTTTGCAAGCTCATGAACACCTCAGCTGGTTACATGAAATTAGTAATAAAGAATTAGTAAAGGTAAGAAAGATTCAGTTATATGAAGCTGATGTGTACAATTTAAGTATTTGTGTTTTAGTCATGAAAATGTTTTTTATAGCTATACATATAAGAGATTAATACTAAACTATACAAAGAACTCAAGAAAATAGCCCAGTTAAGAAGTGGGCTTAAAAAAACCCAAAAAATAAAAAACTAAGACCTGCATAAACATTTCTCAAAAGGTGAACAAATGACTGAGTATGGTGGCACATGCCTGTAATCCCAGCACTTGAGAGACTGAGACAGGATTGTTGTGAGTTCAAACCCAGCCTGGGCCACATAGTGAGTTCAAGATCAGCCTGAAGTACACAGTGAGACCCTGCCTCAAGAAAACTATAAAAAGAAAAATAAAAGTGAACAAATGGCCAATAGATACACAGAAGTTTTTCTTAACATCAATAGTTAAGATTATGCAAATTGAAACTACCATGAGGTCTCACTTTATAGCTGTCAGAATGGCCCTTATGAAAAAGTTGAGTGATGACAGACATTGGTGAGGATATGGACAAAAGGGAACCCTTGCACACTATTGGTGGGAATGTAGCTTAGTTCGACCATTAGGGAAAACTACACAGAGGTTCCACAAAAAGCTAGAAATAGAAATCTGCCCTAGCAACCTTTCTTCTGGGAATATATCCAGATGACGAGAGTGACCACTGCACACCCAGGTTCACTGTGGTGCTATTTATAATAGCCAAGTTAAGGACTCACGCTAAGTGTTAGTGGGTGAACAGATAACCAAGATGTATGTATACATGTGCACAGTATAGAAATGCTGCCATTTGCAACAGCACGGGTGAACCTGGAGGATGTCGTGCTCTGTAAGGTAAGCCAGGTACAGAACGACATACATTGCATGTGGAATTTGAAACAGCTAGACTCTGAAGATGGTTACAGAGGCTGTGAGGGAATAGAGAGATGCTAGTCAAAGGGCAGAGTTTCAGGTAGGTAGGGAAGAATATGGCTGTAAATAATAATAGAATCATATATTTCAAACCTGCTTAAGGAGTCAATTTCGGTTATTTGCACCACAAAAAAGTCCTTCAGGTGGTAAATGTTAGCTTTATTTAATCATTCTACATTGTATGCTTTGGACTCCATGAAAATACACAATTATGATACAACTTAAATGTTTTTTTTTAATTTTTTTTATTTTAAACAGAATAAAACAAAAGAGGACAGATCTAAGCAGATCAGAATAGAACAATGGAAGCAACATAGCACTTCACAGCAAGACAATTGGCTATTAACAGTAGCTATCATAATGTCTCTTTGAAGTAGTTGAGCTTAGCTTTACATACAATAATGTCAAACATAACAAAATAGAATAAAACCACTTAAGAGAATGAAAGTATTACAAGGCATTCTGAACCAAATAACCGAAGATGAACAATGGCTGCTATATTATCTCATTTTCCATAAAAATTTTGTTTATACTGTCATACATATTAAAAACAAGACACAACATGATAGAACCAATGGTAATAGAAAAACAAGAGCATGGTAGGACTTCAGAGCAAGATATTAAATCAACAATGGCTGCCATATTGTCTTGCCTTCAAAGTAACTATTCATACGATCACATATATTAAGATCAAACAAAACAGAATAAAACCATTCCAACCAATGGATGAAAACATAAGACTTCAAAGCAGTATAATGGTGAACCATGATTACCATAAAATTTTCTGTACTCTTACCATTTCTTACACTAGGGAGACTATACGGTATTTATACATGTGAATTTGATTTATTTCACTTGAGTATGGTCTCAAGTTGCATCCATTTATTTATAAATATTTCAATGTGATCATTCTTTATAGCTGAGTAATACTCCATTGTATAAAAGTACCACAATTTTTTTATCCATTCCTCTGTTGATGGGCACTTAGGTTGTTTCCAAGATCTGGCTATTACAAATTGTGCTGCTATAAACATGGGTGCACATACATCACTGTGGTAAGATGTTTTCAGATCTTCTGGGAATATGCCTAAGAGTGGAATAGCTGGGTCAAATGGGACCTCCAACCTCAGCTTTTTGAGCAATCTCCAGATTGACCTCCACGGTGATTGCACCAGTCTACACTCCCACCAACAGTGCAGAAGAGTTCCTTTTTCCCCACAGCCTCTCTAGCATTTGTTGTTGGTAGTTTTCTTGATCCTGGCCATTCTTTCTGGAGTGAGATGGAATCTCAGTGTGGTTTTAATTTGCATTTCTCTAATGACCAGTGATGATTAACATTTTTTTCATGTATTTATTTGCCATTCATATTTCTTCATCTGAGAACTATATGTTCATCTCTGATGCCCATTTTTGGATTGGGTCTTTGAATTTTGGGGGTCTGATTTTTTTTAATTCTTTATAAATTCTAGACAGAAGTCCTTTGTCTGAGAGACAGTTCACTAAGATTTTTTCCCAGTTTGTGGGTTTTCTTTTCACTCTGCTGGAGATTTCTTTGGACATGCAGAAACTCTTTAATAAGACGTGATCCCAGTTATTGATTCTGGGAAGTATTTCCCGTGCAGTTTGGTTCTTGTTCATGAATTCTCTACCTACCCCTATGTCTTCAAGATTTTTACCTACTTTGTCTTGCAAAAGATTTAGTGTTTCTGTTTTAATATTTAGATCTTTGATCCATTTGGATTTTAGTTTAGTACATGATGATAGGCATGGGTCTAATTTTAGTTTTTGGCATATGGATAGCCAGTTTTTCCAGCACCATTTATTAAAGAGACTGTTGTTCTTCCAGTGAACATGCTTGGCCCCTTTATCAAAGATAAGGTGGTTGAGTATGTTCGTAGTTGTATCTTCTAGTCTATTCCATTGATCTTTAGGTCTGTTTTTATTTCAATACCATGTTGATTTTATTACAGTAGCTTTGTAGTATAACTTCAAATCAGGGATTGTGATGCCTCCTGACTTGGCTTTGCTGCTTAGAATTGCCTTTGCTATTCTAGGTCTCTTCTGGTTCCAGATAAATTTTAGGAGTGATTTCTCTAGATCTATGAGGTATGTTAGTGGTATTTTCATTGGGATTGCATTGAATGTGTATAACAATTTTGGGAGAATGGCCATTTTCACAATATTTATTCTTCCTATCCATGAACAAGGGATGTCTTTCCATTTTCTGAAGTCCTCTTCGATTTCTTTTTTCAGGGTATTATAATTTTCCCTGAATAACTCTTTTACATCTTTCATTAGATTAATTCCTAAGTATTTCATTTTTTTGGATGGTAGTGTGAAGGGTGTGGCTTCTCTTATTTCTCATTGATTTTGTTGTTAGTATATAAGAATGATACTGATTTTTGAGTATTGAATTTGTATCCAGCTACATTGCTGAATTTATTATATCTAGGAGTCTTTCAACCGAGGATTGGGGGTCTTCTATGTAGAGGATCATGTCATCTGCAAATAATGATAATTTAACTTCTTCTTTTCCTATCTTTACTCCTTTTATTTCTCTCTTGTCTAATTGCTCTGGCTAGTATTTCCAGTAATATATTGAATATGAGCGGTGATAAGGGACATCCTTGTCTTGTGCCTGGTTTCATGGTAAAGGTTTTCAGTTTTGGGCCATTTAATATGGCACTGGCTGTTGGTTGGTCATAGGTGGCCTTTATCATATTGAGGTAAAGACTATTCCAGTTCTCTGTAAGGTTCTTATCATGAATGGGTGTTGGATCTTATCAAAACCTTTTTCTGCATCTATAGAAATGATCATGTGATTCTTGCTTTTGGCTCTATTGATATGGTGGATTACATTTATTGATTTATGTTATGTTGAACCATCCCTGCATGCCTGGGATGAATCCCACTTGGTCGTGGTGTATAATCTTCTTGATGATTTGCTGCATCCTGTTTGCCATATTTTATTGAGAATTTTTGCATCTATGTTCATTAGAGAGATTGGCCTGTAGTTCTCTTTTTTTAGTTGGGTCTTTCTCAGGTTTTGGTACTAGAGTGATATTTGCTTCCAGGAATGACTTAGGGAGAATTGCTTCCCTTTCAATTTTATTGAAGAGGTTGAGGAGTGTCAGCATTAAGTCTTCTTTGTATTTCTTGTAGAATTCTGCAGTGAATCCGTCTGGGCCTGGGCTCTTCTTTGTTGATAGGGACTTGATTACATTTTCAATTTCATCAATAGAAATTGGGTTATTCAGCAGTTTTGCATCTTCTTGATCCAGCTTTGGTGGTTCATATGTTTCTAGGAATTTGTCCATTTCTTCTGTGTTATCGAACCTGTAAGAGTAGAGGTTTTCGAAATAGCTGTTGATGATCTTCTGTAACTTAAATGTTTTTTAAAAAAACTTAAGAGACATAGTTTATGGATTATCAAAATGTGTATCTGCTCTCAGTCTCTCCCATAATTTCAATAGAGCATTCTTGATATACAGTAGTGTTTCTATGATGTACAATATCTCAGATACTATATAGACCAATATGCTTTGGCTGCTATTATAAAATAAAGCATAAACATTTTACTAACTTTTATATAATAGTCATTGTCCTTTTATTATAAGAAACATTCATATATTAAAAATAAATTATGAGTAAAAACAAGGAATAAACTAATTTTAAAGTGTGTTCTTGAAGGGGTAACTGGGTAAATATGCAATTATTATAGAACAAATGTCTTATACATGTCTTTTCCCCTTAATTAGTTTGTGTGGTTGAGATTCTGTTGTGCAGTTACTGTCAACTGTACTAATCATCAGTGTGACTTTGTTGAGATAGCTTAGGGAGAAAAAGCAAGTTTGCAATGCATGTAACCTTTACTTCAGGACTGTGTTGGTACTCAGGATCTTACAGTTCACGTTTTTATTTATCATAGGCTCACGCAACACTTCTGAGTTTGGCAAATATGGAAACTCGTTACTTTGCAAAGAAAAAAACTCTTCTTGGCTTAAGTAAATTGGCTGCTTTAGCTTCAGACCTTTCAGAGGATGCACTGCAAGAAAAAATCGAAGGTAAAACAATTTGCATAAGAGAATGACCTATGACATAGGCCATCAGTTACCTCTCGTCATCTCTGCTGTAGGAGGAACCGCCTTTATTCAACCTCTGTGCATAGTTAGTTGGTTATATACTTATTTTTTGTTTGTTTGGGTTTTTTTAAGATAGCTAATTTGCTCGTTTGCCTAGAATTTGTGATCTTTCTGCCTTAGCCTCCTGAGTAGCTGACATTACAGGCATATGAGATACATACATACATACCTATATATTTTTTAAAGAGAAAACCAATTTGTATTTTAAATAATTCCTAAAGAATAAATTGAAATGATTTTGAGTATCTACTTAGTATGCTAAGTTTAAAGAACTGCAAAGAAATCCTGACCTTTACACAGGGGTTTGTTATGGGTAATGGTATTGGTACAGTCATCCTGAAAATACTTACGTACTTTGTATTTACAATTAAATAGAGAAGATATGGTTCTATTTCGAGAGCCAAAGAGAAGGGAGTTGCAAGTACAGAAGAAAACAAAGGAGAACCCTGTTATGCTTTTGAACTGGAGATAATCAGATAGAATCTATTCTTTTTCTTTTCTTTTTTTAGTATGAGGGACTGATCCCAGGGCCTTCACACTAAACTACATCTCCAACCCCAGCCCACTTGTTATTTTTTATTTTGAGATGGTGTCTTGTTAAATCATCTGGGCTGGGCTCAAACTTGCAATCCTCCTGTCTTAGTTGGGATTATATCACATGCCACGATGCCTAGTGGGATCTGATTTTTTTTAAAAATGCTGACTTTCTAGGGAAAGCACTTGGCCTAATACTCTGGTTATGCCTGGTGCTGTTTGGTTTTTCACTACCACTTCCACTGAAAGGACATGAACTCATCAAAGAGATGCCTTTGGAGTACTGTCAGGCCAGAAAAGGAACATCGACGTTGAGACTTTGGACCCAAGAGCCTTGAATCCTATTGGCCAGGGATTGGTATAATTTGAACAATCAGAGCAAGGGTGTTGAAGGATTCTATATCACAGGTTTTCTGTTTGTTTTCCTTTTGTCATACTTGGATCAAACTCTACGCCTCACATGTGGCTAAGCAAAGTGCTCTACCATTGAGTTCTACTACATTTCATGGTTTACAAAAGAAAAACCCTGAATCCACAGTGATAACCAGAATGAGAAAAAGTCAGTGAAACCCTTCTTTACAGAAGAATGATAATAAATAAATGTGGAAAGGTGTAGTGGGAATTGCCATTTTGCAGTAACAGTGAATAATTGGTCTTCAAAAGAGCCAGGAATTATAATGCAGATGGATTACAAGTTAGAGGCCAACCTGGGCAATACAGTGAGATCCTGTCTCACATATAAAAAAGGTGCTAGAACCATGGAGTGCAGAGCTGTGGGAAGCAGACATTCTCATGTTTTTGAAGTATCATTGCACAGAACTAAGGCACCAGAGCCAGCCTCAAGCCAGTTCCACAGCACCTACACTGTATTCTTGCCAGTGTTTAACATGATTCCAGATCTAATCACAAGGGAACACTCAGATCATTTCTGATAGTGGAAGACAGGTGGTTTAAGATGAGATGAGTTAAAGAGCCAGTACACACACACATACACACACACACACGCACGCATGCACACACCCATACCCATGCAGTTCAAGATTCTTGGTTGGATCTCAGATCTTCAAAAGCCTAAAGCAACTATGATGAATATTATCAGGACAACTAGGAAAGTTTGACTGTGTTTGATTTAGATGATATCTCATACTGTCTTGATGTTGAATTCTGTGGGCTTGGTCATGTTGCAGATAAATGTATTTTTGAGAGGTAAATTCTAAAGTGTTTGGGGAATGAACTGTTATGATGTCTGTAGCTTTGACATGATGGGGGAAAGGAGGGAGACATAAACCAGAGCAGCTGAATGTTCTCAGCATGTGTCTAGGTAGAAGACATGCAGTACAAACCAGATTCTTTAGAATTTTTTATAGATTTGGGATTTTTTTTTCAAAATAAGAATCTGTGCTCTGTAGTTGGAGCGAAGTATATGCAGACATATATATTTGGTTGGATGTCTTAGCCATGGAGTCCAGCCTTTGAGGTTTGTTTAGATGACTCTGCTTCCCCCCTGCCCTCTTTATAGGAGTAAATGTAGTGAGAGGAAAAGAATTTGGATGGATCTAGTTTCAAAGATTTTCTTCAGACTTTATTAGCTTTGTGAACTTAGTTTTTTGCCTCGTAAAAGTAGTCTTAAAAATTGAGGATAGATGGGTACATGCCTATAATTGTAGTATTCAGGAGGCTGAGGCAGGAGGATTGCTATGAGTTCCAGCCAGCCTGGAGTACATAGTGAGTTCAGGACCAGCCTGAGCTGCATAGCAAAACCTTGTTTAAAAAAAAAAAAATTGAGGATAGGCAGGTGTGGTGCACATCTGTAATCCTAGCACTTGGGAAGCTGAGGCAGGCATGAATTTGAAGCCATCCTGAACTACATAGTGAGACCCTGTCTTGAACAAAACAAACAAATTGAGGGCACTATGAATTTGTGAGAATAATGGCTTTCATATGCTAGTACTCATAAATCTCGCAGATACCAGCATTTAACCTTTATTATTGAAATTTCTTTTATTTATTTGAGAATCTTCCCACAGTCTTTTTCTTTTTCATGTGGGTGATGCCTCCTTGTAGAGAAAATCTCTTTCTGCTATGACCCTTGGAAGATGACTGTTTTAACCCAGGACTTGATTATTCCTTGTTTTCCCAGATTTCACTGGGGTTCTGGTCATCATCTGGCATCACTTAGCTTTTGCCTTCTTAACACAGAAGAGTGTTTTCAGGTCACATCGATTCCCTGCAGACTCTTTTTACAGTGTGTCCAGTCACAGAGGAAAAGGCTTTTTATAACTTTTCTGGTTGTGAATAATTGTGAATTATAGAAAAAGACAAAGCTGTGTGTGTGTGTAGTCTCCTAGTCTGCTTTTTCAGGCATGAAAATGTACAAAAAAGTTGCATGTAATATCTGCAAAATGGGGTGCGTATGGAGTGAGTGGGAATGCCTGTGCTTCAGCAGTTCTGCTTGCTGTGACAGCTGTGTGTGAGGCTTTTGTGGTAGCCCAGGGCCTGCTCGTGGGGAGAGGCAGGGAACAGTGCAGTGCACTGAGCAGGTCTACCACCTTG